>CM069135.1:44662109-44834609 GCA_035221665.1 Okamejei kenojei | reverse complement strand
AACTAATAGAGACATTCTGCAAACATTTCAGAACCAACAGAGACACTTTCTGCATTTTAGAACCAATAGAGACACTTTTTGCAACCATTTTGGAACCAATAGAGACTTTCTGCAAACATTTTAGAACCAATAGACACTGTTTGCAAGCATTTAAAACCAATAGACACTTTGCGCAAGCATTTTAGAACCATTAGACATTTTCTGCAAGCATTTTAGAACCAATAGACCCTTTTGCAAACATTTTAGAACCCATAGAGATTTTTTGCAAGCATTGTAGTACCAATAGACGCTTTCTGCAAGCATTCTAGAACCAATAGAGACACTTTTTGCAATCATTTTGGAACCAATAGACACTTTTTGCAAGCATTTTAGAACCAATAGAGACACATATTGCAAGCATTTTAGAACCAATAGACACCTTTGGCAAGCATTTTAGAACCAATAGACACTTTCTGCAAGCATTTTAGAACCAATAGAGACACTTTTTGCAAGCATTGTGGAACCAATAGAGACATTTTTTGCAAGCATTTTAGAACCAATAAACACTTTCTGTAAGATTTTTAGAACCAATAGAGACACTTTTTGCAAGCATTCATAGAACCACATTAAGGGCACTCACAGTTGAGTAGACATGTGTTCAGTGCTATTCAGAGCTCAGAGAGACGTGATCCTCTGGCTTCTTCTACCTTGCAGAGACTGAGTGAGGCACTCCATTTCCTGGTTTTATAGTTTACCCCCCTCCCTCCGCAGGGGCAGCAGAGAGAATGATGATTTTTAAAAAAAAATTAATATATCTCTGATTTTTCATCGATGGGAAAAATCCTCTGTCCCAGGAAGGCAGAGCGAGGACAGTGTATGTAGCTCTGAGCGAGCTGGCCAAAAATGACGGCCGTAGGTGGCGCCGTTCTCTCGGAAATCACATCACAGTGAGCCAAAAGCGATCAAGATCAGACAGTAATGTAGATATGTGTGTATATATATATATATATTTATATATATGTATATATATATGTGTATATGTATGTATGTGTATATATATATATATATATATATATATATATATATATATATATATATATGTGTATATGTATGTATGTATGTGTGTATATATATATATATATATATATATATATATATATATATATATATATATATATATATATATATATATATATATATATATATATATGTATTATATATATATATACATATGTGTGTGTGTGTATATGTATATGTATGTTGTATGTATATATATATATATATATATATATATATATATATATATATATATATACACACACACATATATATATATATATATATATATATACATATACACATACATACATATACATTACATATACATGTGTGTGTGTGTGTGTGTGTGTGTGTGTGTGTGTGTATATATATATATGTGTGTGTGTGTGTGTGTGTGTGTGTGTGTGTGTGTGTATATATATATATACACATACATACATACATACATTACATACATACATATATATATATATATCAACCCAAATGTATATAAATCATCTGAAGAAGAGTCTCGACCCGAAACATCACACATCCCTTCTCTCCAGAGGTGCTGCCTATCCTGCAGAATTACTCCAGCATTTTGTATCCATTTTTGGTTTAAACCAGCATCTGCAATTCCTTCCTACATATATATACATATATATGTATCATGTTTACATCTTCTTTTGAACTGCAGCAAGTAAGAATTTCATTGTTCTGTTTGGGTCTTATGATACTAAAACACCCTTGACTCTTAATTTTGCTTAAACTTGGTTCTGAGTAGTAGATACAGTTTTTCCAATTAGACGGGTGCAGGTCAGAATCTGTCCGGTGAAAGAAGTGTGATGCATTATAAGGGAAGCTGCTAAGTTCTTTGCATCCACTAAATGAAGTGGCTGCTAGTGAAGGGGACATTTCCCAAATTATTTCATTCTTTTCAGAAGACGACATCCTTGTCACCTCTGCAAACTTGCAGTCTGGTGCTCAAGGCTTACTGTAGGATTTCTTTACTGATCGAATTCTGACTTCCATCCTTCAGGCAAGCAAATGTGGCCCAGGAGGCAAAACGCTCCAGGTCTTAAAATCTGGGTCTGCAGGAGCATTTGTACTCACTCAAAACCTGCAGTCTAGTCAAATTATTTCTGTCAACATGACAAAAGATGACAAATTCCAAAGCTACCATTAGAGTTTCCAAGGATGTGACACTGAATTCTAGCTCACAAGCCTGTTTCAGAATCTCTCATGTCCTCGGGAGTTTTGCTGTACAGAGCTTGTTATGTAACAAGGCCACTTAATGAAAGAAGGGTTACTCAGATCAAGTTACACTCGTGCTCCTGAGATTGGTTACGTATTATCTAGAGGTAACACCTTGAAAATTGCCCAGAAAGTTGGCTACATACACTGTCCTGCAGGTTACTCAGAAGAAATTAAGCACACACCATAGTGACAACATTTCATTAGCTGCTTCATGCTAATGTAGCACACACATGAGTTTAGAAATTCAGGGACAACCTTCATATATCAGTCAAGCTTGCATCATACCCTCACCAAGTAGAGCCATTTTAATACTAATGCATTCAGTGAATAGTTTAATCATTCAAAAAGGCACTATTGCAGTTGAGAAGTGGCATTGGTAATATTTGTTGTTTACATGCAATAACAAATAAATTATAATTGTACACAATGGACATGCTTGTTGATATATGTTCCCATTATCCACTCCAAAAATATTATAGACAATAGACAATAGACAATAGGTGCAGGAGTAGGCCACTCGGCCCTTCGAGCCAGCACCGCCATTCAATGTGATCATGGCTGATCATCTACAATCAGTACCCCGTTCCTGCCTTCTCCCCATATCCCCTGACTCCACTATTTTTAAGAGCCCTATCTAGCTCTCTCTTGAAAGCATCCAGAGAACCCGCCTCCACCGCCCTTGGAGGCAGAGAATTCCACTGACTATGGGTGCTGTCTGTATGGAGTTCGCTCGTTCTCGCTCGATTATAGAAGCAAGCACTGTGAAGCATGGCATTGATACTAATGTGAAATGTAAACATCCTCTTTTTTAAGACCATATTTTATGCAAAACCAGGGAATATTAACTTAACTAAACTTGAGATTTTATTTGCTGGTCTGCAGGTTAAATTAAATCCATTTACTGCTCAGCACAACCCAGACTGACCCCTTCTCCAAAGCACTGGAAAATAAATCCCAACAGATCATAGCAAGACATCTCCTGCCAGGAACCTAGGACTGA
The DNA here is from genome assembly GCA_035221665.1 of Okamejei kenojei. Lineage (NCBI taxonomy): Eukaryota > Metazoa > Chordata > Chondrichthyes > Rajiformes > Rajidae > Okamejei > Okamejei kenojei. The sequence continues at coordinate 44,831,335 of CM069135.1, read as the reverse complement.
ATATTTCCCACTATTTAGAACTAATGGACTTGGATTTAGTTTTGTTCTGCAGGACAGCACAAACATTCATGTCCTACATTAAAACCCAGATAGGGCAGACACAAGAATTGACAAAAGTTGTATAAACATCAAAACCATACTGCAGATGTTGGAACGTAGGTTGTCGTAGGTTGTCGCCGGGTGATGTAGGTTGTCGCCCATGCCGACCGGTGAATTCCATTGTCCTAGTCGTTGGCAGTCGCCTAAAAAGTTGCCTAAGTGGGACAGGCCCACTAGGGGAGTAAGAGGCAACCGTGGCTGACAAGGGAAGACAAGGACAGTATAAAACTAAAAGAGAAGACATATAACATAGCAAAGATGAGCGGGGAGCCAGAGGATTGGGAAAAATCTTAAAGAACAACAGAAGGTAAATAAAAAAGTAATATGGGGAGAAAAGATGAAGTACGAAGGTAAGCTAGCCAAGAATATAAAGGAGGATAGTAAAAGCTTCTTTAGGTACGTGAAGAGGAAAAGATTAGTTAAGACAAATGTGGGTCCCCTGAAGACAGAAACAGGTGAATTTATTATGGGGAACATGGAAATGACAGACGAGTTGAACAGGTACTTTTGATCCGTCTTCACTATGGAAGACACAAACAATCTCCCAGAAGTACTAGGGGACAGAGGATCTAGGGTGACGGAGGAACTGAAGGAAATTCACATTAGTCAGGAAATGGTTTCAGGTAGACTGATGGGACTGAAGGCTGATAACTCCCTAGGGCCTGCTGGTCTGCATCCCAGGGTACTCAAGGAGTTGGTTCTAGAAATTGTGGACGCATTGGTGATCATTATCCAATGTTCTATAGATTTTGAATCAGTTCCTGTGGATTGGAGGGTAGCTCATTTTTAAGAAAGGAGGGAGAGAGAAAACAGGGAATTATAGACCTGACATCGGTGGTGGGGAAGATGCTGGAGTCCATTATTAAAGATGTACTAGCGGCGCATTTGGATAGCAGTAACAGGGTCGGTCCAAGTCAGCATGGATTTATGAAGGGGAAATCTTGCTTGATGGATCTTCTGGAATTATTTGAGGCTGTAACAAGTAAAATGGATAAGCTAGTGGATGTAGTGTATCTGGACTTTCAGAAAGCCTTTGATAAGATCCCACACAGGAGAATAGTGGGCCAAATTAGAGCACGTGGCATTGGGGGTAGGGTATTAACATGGTTAGAGAATTGGTTGGCAGACAGGAAACAAAAAGTAGGAACTAACGGATCCGTTTCAGAATGGCAGGCAGTGACTAGTGGGGTACCGCAAGGATTGGTGCTGGGACTGCAGCTATTTACAATATACATTAATGATTTAGTTTAAGGAATTAAAAGTAGCGTTAGGAAATTTGCAGATGACACAAAGCTGGGTGGCAGTGTGAACTGTGAAGAGGATGCTATGAGGTTGCAGGGTGACTTGGATAGGTTGGATGAGTGGGCAGATGCATGGCAGATGCATGGCAGTATAATGTGGATAAATGTGAGGTTATCCATTTTGGTGACAAGAACAAGAAGGCAGATTATTATCCGAGTGGTGTCAGATTAGTAAAAGGGGAAGTGCAACGAGACCTGGATGTACTTGTACATCAGTCACTGAAATTAAGCATGCAGGTACAGCAGGCAGTGAAGAAAGCTAATGGCATGTTGACCTTCATAATGAGAGGATTTCAGTATAGGAGCAAAACGATTTGAGTATAGGAGCAAAATGATCCTTCTGCAGTTGTACAGTTGAGACCACACCCAGAGTATTGTGTGCAGTTTTGGTCTCCTAATTTGAGGAAGGGCATTCTTGCTATTGAGGGAGTGCAGCGTAGGTTCACAGGGTGAAATTTCTGGAATGGCGGGACTGTCATATGATGAAAGTATGGAACAACTGGGCTTGTATTCACTGGAATTTAGAAGGATGAGAGGGAATCTTACAGAAACATATAAAATTATTAGGGGATTGGACAAGCTAGATGCAGGAAACATGTTTCCGATGTTGGGGGAGTCCAGAACCAAGGGCCACAGTTTAAGAATAAGGGGTAGGCCATTTAGAACTGAGATGAGGAAAAACGTTTTCACCCAGAGAGTTGTGGAATTCTCTGCCTCAGAAGGCAGTGGAGGCCAATTCAGCTTATGCATGCAAAAGAGAATTATATAGAGCTCTGAGGGCTAGCTCAAGGGATATTGGGAGAAGGCAGGAACGGGGTACTGATTGCGGATGATCAGCCATAAGCACATTGAATGGCAGTGCTGGCTTAAAGGGCCGAATGGCCTACTCCTGCGCATATTTTTCTATGTTTCTATGAAAGAGAAACAGAGTTAATGTTTCAGATCCCAGATCCTTCAGCAAAGTGTTAATTCTGTTTCCTTTTCCGCAGATGCTGTCTGCTCTGTGTTTACAGCCATCTCTGTTTTTATTTCTCTGTCACTTTTGACTTGAATCACTAATATGAAGCTCTGGACATGAGCTTAGAGAAGGCACACGCTGAACTAGATGGATGTCAACAGGGTGCCAAGGATAAGTGCAACCGCACAATGTACCATCTAGCATGTTGTTTCTTATGAAACCCCACACGCCAAGTCCATGGATTTTATAATCTAACTTTAGTGGTTACATTACACTAATTATTAGACCATAGAAAAACTCACTTAAAGACAATGCTGTATGCCAGTAATGTGAATTATGCAACTCGTTTGCCAAATGTGTGCTCTGGTGAAAATCTAGAGTGATTCCAGCTAATTCTGTCATAATGACAATGCTTGAAGCATAATTGTGAATGGTTAGCATTTTTTAATTGGGGTCACACTTGCTGCAGCTGTAGGCATTCAGTCTTATGCCACGGAGGCACATTCACTTCCTGTGCAGTATTCAAACAGTTAAAAGAATCACCAATGTACAAAATGAATTAAGAAAACATTAAGGTGAAGCACAGATTCACATTCTGCTGTATTGTGCTGATGACTAGTTTTGTTTAGAGTTACAGTGTGGAAACAGGCCCTTTGGTCCAACGAGTCAGCATCTACCAACAATCACCCTGTACACTAGTTCTATCCTACACTCTAGGGACAATTTACAGAAGCCAATTAACCTACATGTTTTTGGAATGTGGGAAGAAACCGGAGCACCTGGAAAAACCCCATGCGGTCACAGGGGGAAAGTACAAACTCTATATTGTCAGTCTCACAATAGTCATGTACAGGGAGGCACTGCAGATGCTGGTTTAAATCGAAGGTAGACACAAAATGCAGGAGTAGCTCAGTGGGACAGGATGCATCTCTGGAGAGAAGGAATGGGTGACATTTCGGGTCGAGATCCTTCCACTCTGATGAAGGGTCTCGACCTGAGACGTCACCCCCTTCTCGCCAGAGATGCTGCCTGTCCCGCTGAGTTACTCCAGCATTTTGTGTCTACTCACAATAGTCATCGCTGGCATTATTTGGTTGAATTGTCAATCTGTGTGGAAAGGGAAAATGACACTGAGTGGTTTACTTTTCTCTCTTTAAAGGTAGAACTTTGATAAATGCTTAATACATTTTTTATTGTATTACAAATGTTTATATTAATGCGAAGATAGACAAAAAGACAAAAAGCTGGTGTATCTCAGTGGAACAGGCAGCATCTCTGGAGGGAAGGCATGGGTGACGTTTCGGGTTCAGACGCTTCTTCAGACTGGTTAGGGAAATGAGAGGTACAGACGGTGATGTGGAAAGATAAAGAACAATGAATGAAAGATATGCAAAAAAGTAACGATGATAAAGTAAACAGACCATTGTTAGCTGTTCGTAGGGTGAAAATGAGAAGCTAGTGTGACTTGGGTTGGGGAGGGATAGTGAGAGGGGGAATGCCGGGTCTACCTGAAGTGAGAGAAATCAATATTTATATCACTGGGCTGTAAGCTGCCTAAGCGAAATATGAGATGCTGTTCCTCCAATATGCATTTAGCGTCACTCTAACAATGGAGGAGACTTAAGGGCCTGTCCCAGTTGGCGATTTTTTTCGTCAACTGCTAGCATTATTGACTGACGTATCAGGTCACCGAAAAATTTGCGGCGTGATGTGGCGTGATGACATTTGACGTTTTTTCAAGCGTCACAACATTTTTTTGTCGCCGTTGGATTTTGAAATGTTCAAACTCTTTTGGCGACACTGATTTGATGCCAAATAAATTGCCAATTGGGACACCCTTTGAGATAGAAAAGTCAATGTAGGAATGGGCAGGAGAATTAAAGTGTCCAGCAACTGGGAGATCAGGTACGTTCAGGTGGGCTGAACAAAGGTGTTCTGTGAAACGGTCGTCCAGTCTGCATTTGGTCTCACCGATGTATAAAAGTCCACATCTTGAACAATGAATACAGCAGATGAGGATGGAGGAGGTGCAAGTGAACCTCTGCCTAACCTGAAAGGACTGTCGGCGTCCCTGGACAGATTCGAGGGAGGAGGTATAGCGATAGGTGTTGCATCTTCTGCGGTTGCTGGGGAAGGCACCTGTGGAGGGGTGGTTTGGGTGGGAAGGGATTAGGGAACGGTCTCTGCGGAAGGCAGAAAGGGAAAATGTGGCTAGTGGTGGGATCCTGTCAGATGCAACGGCTGATGGGGTGGAAGGTACGGGAACAGACAGAAACAAAGGATCTGCCAGGGCAGTTGTATTTGTGGATTTTGGGGAGAAGGTAAAACCGGGCTGTGCGGGGCTGGGAAATGATAAGGTTGGAGGATGTGGAAGGCAGACAGCCAGAAGGGATGAAATCAGAAATGGTGTGTGAGATTAAGGCCTGGTGCTCGTCTATGGGAGTCATGGTCCAAGGATAAGTAGGAGGAGGTGTCTGAGAGTTGTCGCCTGGCCTTAGCCCGGTAGAGGTCAGCGCACCAGACTACCATGACACCTCCCTTGATTATAATGTTGCTGCAGAGTGAGCGGAGGGCTGTACGTTCAGTTCTTCAGCAATATATTGAGGCATTGGTCAAAGCCTCCTGACATCTCAAGCTGTCAGAACACTATCAGAGTCGTCTGCAGTTGCACCCTCAGTTGGTGCAGCCTGAGACTGAAACGCTGTTTACAGAGCAGCTGAGGCAGTGAAGCCCCAGTGGCTGGGAACTTTGCAGCCACAAAAGTCAAAGTCAGTCAAAAGAGTTTATTGTCATGTGTCCCTGACAGGACAATGAAATTCTTTCTTTGCATAGCACAACAGAACATAGTAGGCATTGACTACAATTATATACGTAAATACACACATGAATGAATAAATTGATAAAGTGAAAATAACAGATGAAGGGGTATTAATGTTCAGAGTTTTGTCCGAGCCAAGTTTAATAGCCTGATGGCTGTGGGAAAGTAGGTATTCCTGAACTGGGTTGTTGCAGTCCTCAGGCTCCTGTACCTTCTACCCAAAGGTAGCAGGGAGATGAGTGTGTGGCCAGGGTGGTGTGGGTCCTTGATGATGCTGCCAGCCTTTTTGAGGCAGCAACTGTATTAGACCCCCTCGATGGAAGGAAGGTCAGAGCCGATGATGGACTGGGCAGTGTTTACTACTTTTTGTAGTCTTTTCCTCTCCAGGGCTCCGAACCAAGCCACGATACAACCGGTCAGCAAGCTCTCTACTGTGCACCTGTAGAAGTTAGAGAGAGGCCTCCTTGACAGACCGACTCTCCGTAATCTTCTCAGGATGAGCTTTCTCAATAATTGCATCTGTGTTCTCGGACCAGGAAAGATCTTCAGAGATGTGCACGCCCAGGAATTTGAAGCTCTTGACCCTTTCAACCATCGACCCGTTGATATAAACAGGACTGTGGGTCCTCATCCTACTTCCAAAGTCCACAATCAGTTCCTTGGTTTTGCTGGTGTTGAGGTCCAGGTTGTTGTGCTGGCACCATATGGACAGCTGCTCGATCTCTCTTCTATACTCTGACTCGTCAGCGAACTTGATGATGGAGTTCGCACTATGACCGGCTGTGCAGTCATGAATATAGAGTGAGTACAGCAGGGGGCTGAGCATGGAGCCTTGAGGTGCTCCCGTGCTGATTGTTATCGAGTCTGACAGATTTCCACTAATACGAACAGACTGTGGTCTGTGAATGAGGAAGTCGAGGATCCAATTGCGGAGGGATGCGCAGAGACCCAGTTCTGCGAGTTTGGTAACCAGCTTGGAGGGGATGATTGTGTTAAATGCCGAGCTGTAGTCAATGAATAGCAGCCTGACATATGAGTTTTTGTTGTCCAAGTGGTCCAGAGCGGAGTGGAGGGCCAGCGAGATCGCGTCCACCGTTGATCTGTTGTGGCGGTAAGCGAACTGCAGTGGGTCCAGGTTTTTGTCGAGGTAGGCGTTGATTTTTGCCATGATCAACCTCTCAAAGCACTTCATTACCACCGACGTTAGTGCCACTGGTCGATAGTCATTGAGGCATGTCACCTTGCTCTTCTTGGGAACCGGTATTATTGATGCCCTTTTGAAGCAGGTGGGAACCTCTGACCTTAGAAGTGAGAGGTTGAAAATGTCCGTAAAAACTCCAGCCAGTTGGTCCGCACAGGTTTTTAGAACACGACCAGGTATACCATCAGGTCCAGATGCTTTTCTAGGGTTCACCCCTCTGAAGGATTTCCTGACGTTGGCCTCTGTGACTGAGACTGAAATACCATCACAGCGAATGGGGGCTCGGGAAGGCACATCGGTGTTCTCCCTATCAAAGCGTGCGTAAAACGCATTGAGGTCATCAGGGAGTGATGTTTCGCCGACATCCGAGCTCCCTCCTAGTTTCGCCTTGTAGGAGGTGATTGCATTCAGTCCCCGCCACAGCTGTCGAACATCTGTCTCATCCTCCTGCTTGGAGCAGAACTCCCTTTTGGCCTTTTTGATGGACTTCGGGTAGACCACTGTATCATCAGACATGAATGCCCGGTGTCTGGGCTTCCGAAGAGTGCGGATCTCACAGTTCATCCAAGGTTTCTGGTTGGGATGCAGTCCGCCACACAGTTCTTAATGAAGTCTGTAACGACTGTGGCGTATTCATTCAAGTCCGTTGCCGAGTCCTTGAACATTGCCCAGTCTACAGACTCCAAACAGTCCTGTAGTTGTTCCTCTGCCACCCCCCCCCCCCCCCCCCCCCCCCCCCCCAGACGGAAGCTCCAGCTCCGTAACGAACGGGAGTTCCCTCAATGTCAGCAGCTCCAGCTTCATTTTTTCTGGGATATCCAGCCCGTCGGCTCTGGAGGTCATCCCGGGGTTTCCAGGTGCCGTACCTGGGATCCTCAGTCGGGTCGGGAGTCTCACAGCCAGCGTGGGAAAATTTAAAGTCCGGGGCTCCCGCAGCTGCGGGAGATCGCGAAATTGCCAGCGCTTTCAGCTGCCCAAGCAGCCTGTCTGAAACGGCACCGATTAATGCCGTTTCCCTGATGCAGGTGAGTTGATAGAAGTTGTAGGTAATTATTTTCTGTTCTGGTGCGCCGCAAGAGTCGCCGCAGGCAGGCGCCATCTTTACTTGCGTCGGCTGGAAATCCTGCAGAAGGTGGACGCAGGCCTGGTGCCAGCGCAATCCAGCACACTGCTGCATTTTCTGTCCTCATTATTCCCTTTCCCTAAATAGACCTCTTTGCCATTAACGTTCCCTGTTACAGTGAGAATGTTACTGACCTAAACATTGAATAATCAAACAGAAATGTTTACAGAAAGTCAAAAGTCCCCGATATTCAGGCTTCCTAGATGATATTTGGCAGATGTGAAGTAAAATGCCTCCGTCACTCTTTAAACTTTGCACGACTATCCCTAAATGGGACTAAATGGATTCATTTTTGACGCAATTCACATTTCATCAAGCAGCATAGGAGTGGCAGTGGTTTGGGAATACCAGTCACTTTCATCCTGACACGGGCATCTGCCAACGCTCTACAATGTGCTGCCTCAAAACAGAAGTATCCCCCTGTTTAAAACCACCTCGTGTGCAGGGATACAGAAGTTCAAACAATGCCAGTGCCGGTCTGTGGGTCCCAGGAGCCTATTCTGCAACTCAATAAGACTGTGGCTGGTCCTATCTTGACCTCAACACCACTTTCTTCCCAAGACTCCACAAGTCCCTTGCAGTTTAAATACCTGTCAGTCTCCGCCATGAATATTCAATTCCTCTGTCTCCACAGCTCTCTAGGGTAAAACACTCTAAAACGTTGTGAGCGTCAGGGAGAAGAAGTTCCTCCTTATCTCTGCCTTAAATGTGAATGGTTGTTTCAGGGATTGGAGACCTGTGACCAGTGGTGTGCCGCAGGGGACAGTGCTGGGTTCAGTGCTGTTTGTTGTATACATTAACAATTTGGTTGACAATATAGTTAGTATTTTTAGTTTTGTTAGTTTTAGAGATACAGCTTCGTCCCACCAACTCCGCACCAACCAGCGATCCCTGCACATGAACACACTCGGGACAATTGCCACTTATACCAAGCCAATTAACCTATAAACCAACACGTCTTTAGAGTGTGGGAGGAAACCGAAGATCTCGGAGAAAATCCGTAAGGTCACGGGAAGAACGTACAAACCCCGTATAGTCAGCACCTGTAGTTGGGTTCAAACCCGGGTCTCTGGTGCTGCTAGCACTGTAAGGCAGCAACTCTACCACTGTGCCACTGTGTTGTCCTAATATCCTTAACAAATTTGCAGAAGACACCAAATTTGTCACCTTCCTTCAGTTAAAGGAAGAGGTTGGATAGGCTGGGACGTTTTGTTTTTAAGTTTAGGAGGTTTATGGGCCTGTCCCACTTAGGCGACTTTTTCGGCAACTGCAGGAGACCATGCAGTGGCCACATGGTCGTCACATGTTCGCGGGTGGTTGCCGGGGAGTCGCCTTCATCGTCGTGAGGAGTTCCCGCATTCTGGGAACTAGTCGTGGCTTCATTAGGGTCGCTGCAAAATTTTCAACATGTTGAAAAATTAGCGGCGACTAGAATGAAGCCGCTATGGAGATTAGTGAGAATTCTCGTGCCGTAGGCAGGTCGCCAGGAGGTCCTAATGGGTTGCCAGGAGATCAAAGGTTCTCATAGTTCTCGTAGGTTGTAGCCAGTGCTGACCGGTGAATTTCATTGGCTCATTGGGAAGCAAAACGCAAACAGTAGTTTTCAGAACCAAGGATAACCGACTGGTAATGTTAAATGTCCGCCGAGCTTCACAGCCGTGTACCTCTGGATTCTTAAAAGTTGTCTGGCTTCTTAAAAGTTGTCTCCACTCCTTCTCCCCCCTTTTCCCCCCCTCATTTAAAGGACTTACCGTACACTGTGCTTTAGCCGTCTTAATTACAGCGCCAATCTTCCTGTTCATCGCGGGTGTGTGGGGGACAACTTCACAGTCGCCGGCAGTCGCATGAAAAATTGCCTAAGTGAGACAGGCCCATTAGGGATGACATTGTTGAAGTATGCAAGTTCATGAAAAGCATTGATACATATCCTTGTGAACACATACTCTTTTTCTCAAGGTATAGGATGTTAGAACTTAATGTGAGATTTAAGAGGGACCTCTTAGATATGGACGTCGATATCCAGAATGAGCTGCCGGAGGAAGCAATAGTAGATAAAATTATGACTTTTAAAAAGTAATGTGGGCAGATTTATGGATAGGAAGGATTCTAGAAGACTAAGGGCCAAGTTCAGTCACATTCGACTTACCCAATATGCCAACTTGTTCAGCATAGATAAGGTGGGCTGCTGGTCCTGTTTCTGTGCTGTATAGCTCTATAACTCTCTGGCTCTTAATCATTCTGAAATTTTAGCTCAAGATCGAGATATTCTCACCAAGGAAACATACCTTCAGCATTCATCCTTATAATCCCCCTGTGACTCTTGTATGTTTCAATATAATCAATCCTCATTCTTCTAAACTCCAACGTCCAGGTCCAAACTCTCAACCACTGTTCATCTATAAACTTACTTGACCGAGGAATTAATCTGGTGGACTTTCTCTGCATTACTTCCAATGCAGCTATGTTCTCCCTTAAATAAGGAGACCAAATCACTTGAATGACAGGCAAGGAAATGTTGTTATATGTTATTTGGAGGAAGTTTATGAATCGGTTAATTGAAAATGACAAAATAGAATGTGAATAGCTTGTGCACAGCTATTTCACCTACCCTGCGCAAATGTTATCATGCTTCTGAATGAGGAATCTAGAGCAGCCCCAAGAGACCTTTTTAACAGCTGCATGACATACAACACCAAGGACTAGGCAGATGTTGATACAATTGGCACAAATGGTCTTGGCATATGCCAAGCAGCACCTCCCTCATTAACACTGCCATGTGTGCTTTAGTGACAACCTCACCAAGTCTGCTGCAAAACCAGGGACAAGAGAGGGACTGAAATGTTAATGCAGACATGATAGATGGTTCCACAAGAAGCGTAAGCAGGACTGTCCCAGTCTGAAGAAGTGTCTTGACCTGAAACGTCACCCATTCCTTGTCTCCAGAGATGCTGCCTGTCCCGTTGAGTTACTCCAACATTTTGTGTCTATCTTAGGTTTAAACTGGCGTCTGCAGTTCCTTCCTACACTTTTGTCGGTCTAGTCAACTCTAGTCTAATCCACCTTTACCTCAACCTTATTGGTTTTATAAAATCATTGTTGTGGTTTGTCCCTTGAAGAAACGTTAACACCTAACCTGATGCAGATGCAGCATCACAGGCAGTCATGGAAAGGGGGAGGGGGGGGGGGGGGTGTGGAGAAATCAAAGCAAACAGTTAGGAATCATGGATAACAGAGGAGTGGAATTGGATTGGGGATAACTACACACAGGCTACTTGGTCAACCATCCCACAAACATATGGGAAGAACAGACATGGTTGAAACCAAGCCACCACAAGCAGACTGGGGCGATAAAATGAAGCAGCTATGTCCTCCTGAAGCTTTCAGAGCACAAATGTTTTGTTTTGTGGTCAGGGCTGCTATAAAAGATACTTTTAAAAAATACATTAGATGGATGTGGGAGGGGTGGAATTTATAAAATAAAACAGTAAATCACACAAGATTCACTGCTTTCAGTACAGCATTTACATCGTGTCTATCTTCGGTATAAACCTGCATCTGAAGTTTTTTTGTTCCTGCAGCATTCTCCTTGGTTTTTTTGAGAGTTAAAAGTGAAGCTCACAGACACTGAACCAATATATTTGTGACCTGTCAGTAAGTAATTGGAGCCACCTAATATGGCAGGGAAATGACACCCCACTTCAGGGTAAAATAAAATGGAGAGCACCCACTTGTATTGCCTCATCCTTGGACTACAGCAAGCACCTCAGTATGTGCACTAAACACTTTTTTCCCCAAAAATCAGCCCTTGGTCCAACCAGCAATCTCAAAGTCATTGAGTACATGCAACTTACAGTATACTGCTCCAAGTAAATTGTATCTAATTAGCATTTAGGTGCTGAGGCTGAATTTGCAAGTTTCATTGCCTACAGACTCGGTTAAATCATGGTAATCAACAAATTAGCCCCAAAATTGTGTGCTAATCTACAGTTTCAAATACGTGTTCTTTATTAGCACAGACCCCATTTAGTGTCCGATTAAAGCTTCAGCTAAAATTACTAATGATCTTTAATTCAGATCTATTTGCAAGCACCAAATTTTACAATTTGACTTAGAAATCTCGTGTTAAGAGCTTAAGTACAAATGAAAGAGGATATAGACAACCTTCTCAATTTGATTTTGTTTTAGAAGTCTTCATTTGATAATTGATATTTTTTTGTCTTCCGTGTGGCATTTGGCAAGTGAAAAATATTAGGATTAAAAAAGTAATTTGCGAATGATTACTGACTCAGTATGGAAATTGTATGACTGCTTGTTCTCTGTTAAAGAATGTGAACAGAATACCAATGAAGACAGTTCTCCTTTGTGGGTCTAGCAAGGCAGTAAAGCAATGTACTGTTAAATCTTTGCAGATGTAATACTGCAGTAAACATCTCCACTGCAGTTCCACTCATGTAATTAAAATCCTATTCCGTCAGATAGAGAAAAGTACCATACATTATTGAACTACAGAGGAAACACCAGGCTTCATCATTTAGTTTTTTTCCAACATAACTCTGTCACATTTGAAGGAATGTTGATTTTTCATTTAGAAACATAGAAAAATAGGTGCAGGAATAGGCCATTCGGCCCTTTGAGCCAGCACCACCATTCAATATGATCATGGCTGATCATCTAAAATCAGTACCCTGTTCCGGCTTTTTCCCCATATCCCTTAATTCCTTTAGCCCTAAGAGCAAAATCTAAAGGGCCTGTCCCACTTGGCCATCATTTGTGCGTAATTTACACGTCATCATTTACGTGATGCGCGCATGGTGCGTCAAGTGGGACAGGCCCTTAACTGGTGCATCAAGAGAGGCCCTTAACTCTCTCTTGAAAACAACCAGTGAATTGGCTTCCACTGCCTTCTGTGGCAGAGAATTAACGGATTCACAACTCTTTAGATGAAGAATTTTTTCCTCATCTCAGTCCTAAATGGCCTACGCCTTATTCTTAAACTGTGACCCCTGGTTATGTACTCCCCCAACACCGGGAACATGTTCCTGCATCTAGCTTGTCCAATCCTTTAAGAATTGTATTTTTTAAACCTAGGCTGCACTCCCTCAACAGCAATAATGTCCTTCCTCAAATTAGGAGACCAAAATTGCCCACTACACTCCAGCTGTGGTCATACCGGAGCCCTGTACAACTGCAGTAGGACCTCCATGCTCCGAAACTCAAGTCCTCCCGCAATGTAGAAGCACACTCAGGTCTCGTAGCATCTCCCCTTTTCCTAATCTGACACCATTCAGATAATAATCTGCCTTCCTGTTCTAACTACCAAAGTGGATAACCTCACATTTATCCACATTATACTGCATCTGGCATGCATCTGCCCACTCACCCAACCTATGCTGAGAGAATGGAGCAGCTGGGCTTGTACACCGGAGTTTAGAAGGATGAGAGGATATCTCATTAAAACATATAAGATTGTTAAGGGCATATATTGTAAATCACTGGGGTGCCAGCACCGAGCCTTGTGGCACCCCACTAGTCACTACCTGCCATTTTGAAAAGGACCCGTTAATTCCTACTCTTTGCTTCCTGTCTGCCAACCAGTTCTCTATCTATGTCAATACCCTACCCCCAATACCATGTGCTCTAATTTTGCACACTAATCTCTTGTGTGGGATCTTGTCAAAGGCTTTTTGAAAGTCCAGATACACCACATCCACTTGCTCTCCCTTATCCATTCAACTTGTTACATCCTCAAAAATTCCAGAAGATTATTCATGCATGATTTCCACTTGATAAATCCATGCTGACTTTGACCGATCTTGACACTGCTTTCCAAATGCGATCCTGTTACATTTTTAACAATCGACAAGCAACTTCCCCACCACCGAGGTAAGGGTAACTGGTCTATAATTCCCCGTTTTCTCTCTCCCTCCTTTCTTTAAACATGGAGTTACATTGGCTACAGTTCAGTCCACAGGAACTGATCCAAAGTCGAGAGAACTTTGGAAAATGATCACCAATGCATCCAAGATTTCTAGGGCCACCTCCTTGAGTACTCTGGGATGCAGACCATCAGGCCCTGGGAATTTATCTGCCTTCAGTCCCAACAGTTTACCTAACACAATTTCCTGATTAAAGTAGATTCCCTTCAGTTCCTCCCTCCCACTAGATCCTTGGTTCCCTAGTATTTTTGGGAGATTGTTTGTGTCTTCCTTAGTGAAGACAGAACCAAAGTACTTGTTTAACTGTTCTGCCATTTCTTTGTTTCCCATTATAAATTCACCTGTCTCTGATTGTAAGGGACTTACATTTGTCTTCACTAATCTTTTCCTTTTTACATATCTGAAGAAGCTTTTACAGTCAGTTTTTATATTCCCCACAAGCTTTCTTTCATACTCTTTTTTCCCCTCTCTTAATTAACCCTATTGTCCTCCTCTGTTGAGTTCTAAATTTCTCACAGTCCTCCGGTTTGCTGCTACCTCTGGCCAATTTATATGCCTTTTCCACTTGGATTTAACACCTTGATTTCCCTCACTAGCCACGGTTGAGTCGCCTTCCCAGTTTTATTTTTTCACCAGACAATTGAACAATTTTTGGAGTTTATCCATGCGGTCTTTAAATCTTTGCCATTGCATCTCTACCATCAACTCTTTAAGTATAAACAGGATTTACAGTGTTAAATGGATTGAAAATGCATCTGACACGTTGAATTCTTCGTCTGCTTTGCAAAATGCTACTTCCTAATGCCTGACTGACCTCTGACCTCTTCTCTGCCACATGAGGTGTAACAGAGCATTAAGCACAGCCCTAAGCTTCTTCTGCTTTTTTTGCAAATAATATAGTTGGCGAACTTTGAAAAGAAAAGTTGGGTCTATCAAGCTAAGCTCGATTTACATTCCAATGCTTTAGTTTGTTTTAATTCAAGCTGAACTGAAGTGTTATTTCTTAACACAGCAACACATTTTAATTTAAACAGTGAATTTCGAAGCAGTCATCCTGTATCATCTAAGAAATATAAACATCGGTAGTGAATTCAACATTACATCTGTTCACTTTTACTGGCCCTGACATGTAACCTTGACTTTCATGATAATACAGAGCCCACCTTGTGGACACGGTTCAGTGGCAATCTTTAGGTGCTGTTTACGGCTTTAAATTAAATGAATTTCTACAGAGGGTTTGATTCCTGACCCTCATTAATATTTGACTGATATTTGAGTTCTCACCTAAACATGTCCACTATCTGAGTGTACTTTCAGGGTTAGTTTGCTCAAAGCTAGAGTACATCTCTTGGACAGAGACTACCTTGCATTTAGGTATTATTATGCTTTACTAATTAATGTAGCATTAAAAGGTAGCAGTTAAGTCCTCTACAGAAAGGAGAGCTGAGGGAAGCTTCCCAAAATGAGGTACCAAAGACGTTCACTGCAGAAACTTTGCTGCAAACCAAGATCTTCCTGTGCAGTTGCAACATTCAAACGGTCCAAGTTTTTTTAAGCAAAATAACATTAGCTTTACAGTAATAACCAGATCTTACACTAAATTGCACTGGTATGACGTAGTCTACACAAGAAGGGCAAAACAATCTGATTGCGTAGTGAAGGAATGGCAGATGTTGGTTTAAATTGCAGATAGACACAAAAAGCTGGAGTAACTCAGCGGGATAGGCAGCATCTCTGGAGAGAAGGAATGTGTGATGTTTTAGGTCGAGACCCTTCTTCAGACTGAAGAAGGAAAAGGAAAAGGAAATGAGAGATACTGTATAGACAATGATGTAGAGAGAAAATGATGTAGGGAGAAGGCAGGAACGGGATACTGATTGGCGATGATCAGCCATGATCACATTGAATGGCGGTGCTGGCTCAATGGGCCAAATGGCCTACACCTGCACCTATTGTCTATTGTCTGTTGTCTATAAAGAACAATGAATTAAAGATATGCAAAAAAGTAATGATGATAAAGGAAACAGGCCATTGTTAGCTGTTTGCTAGGAGAGAACGAAAAGCTGGTGTGACTTGGGTGGGGGATGGATGGCGAGGGATGGAATGCAGGGGTTACTTGAAGTTAGAGATATCAATCTCATACCCCTAGGTTGTAAGCTGCCCAAGCTAAGTATAAGATGCTGTTCATCCAATTTGCATTTAGCCTCACTCTGACAATGGAGGAGGTCTAGGACGGAAAGGTCAGTGTGGGAATGGGAAGGGGAATTAAAGTGTTTAGCAACTGGAAGATCAAGTAGGTCCAGGTGGTGTTCAGTGAAACAATTGCCCAATCTACGTTTGGACTTGCCGATGTATAAGAGTCCACATCTTGAACAACGGATACAGTAGATGCGGTTGCAGGAGAAGGTATCTGGGGAAGGGGTGGTTTGGGTGGGAAGGGATGAGTTAACCAAGGAGTTACAGAGGGAGCGGTCTCTATGGAAGGTAGAAAGGTGTGGAGATGGGAAGATGTGACCAGTGGAGGGATCCCGTCGGAAAATGTTGGAGGATTATGTGTTGTATGCGATGGCTGATAAGATGGAAGTTAAGGACTAGTGGGACTCTGTCCCTGTTGCGACTACGGGAACGGGGAGCAAGGGGGGGTGCTGCAGGGTATTAAGGAGACATGCATGAGGACCTCATCTATAATGGAAGACGGGAATCCCCGTTTCCTAAAGAATGAGGACATCTTAGATGTCCTGGTATGGAACACCTCATCTTGGGCGCAGATGTGGCGTAAACTGAGGAATTGAGAGTAGGGGCTAGAGTCTTTGCAGGAAGCAGGCTGGGAAGAAGTGTAGTTGTGATTGTTGTGAGAGTCAGTGGGTTTGTAATCGACGTCAGTCGATAATCTGATTCATGTATGCTCAAATAACCTGATACAATCATTAGGTTGTAACCTAATACAATCAAGGGTAAACTTTCCACTAGCTGGAGTCATATTGGAGTTCAGTCATCCAAGTCCAGCACATTGTTGTGCAGAGCGGAAAGTCCCTGTGTTGAACCATATTCAGCTCTCTATTTATGACTTCCCTTCTATCATAAGGTCTGAAATGGGATTGGGGTAGAAGGGCAAAGTAAAGAAGAGATGTTAGGGGTATGTTTTTTTACACAGATAATGGTGATTGCTTGGTCACGTGAAACTTATTAATGCTAATGCAGTGTTTTATTGATGTCCCACATAGGTTTTCTATTTTCAAATGTCAACACGATGGATACACTGTGAATATAAATGTAGAAAGAATAACACGTCCTTACCACTTTAATCCTATTTCCTGCAGCCACTAATGTCAAGATTATCGACAAAGTTAAGATAGAATAAAAATGATGTTGACAGATATTTTCCTGTTCATTATTGATTATTTCAAGGCTCCATAAATATAACTTTTTAGATTAATGGTGCTTGACTAGCGGATAAAAGAAATCTTTTTCAGGAATCTGTGTTTATTAACCTTTTCTTATCATCTGCTGACTATACGCTTGTAACTCTCAGGATGATTAACAGGCTGATGAAAGTTCTGACCCAATATAATATTCAAAATTTTATAATGCTCTTCAAATAACATTAACAATGAAACTAACGCAGCAATGTGCTTAACTACCACATACACTCAAGATTTTCTCCAGAGAAGCTGCCTGACCCTGCTGAATTACTCCAGCATTTTGTGTCTATCTTTGGTATAAACCAGAATAGTAAGATTAAATGAGCTTACCAGTTTGAAGTTTGATCTTTATTTTATGAGGAGTTACATTGGTGATTACGTGAAGAACCCCACCAGTTCGCATGCACGTCGATCGTCAAAGCAGCTGCAGCCAATTCCATCCTATCTAGCCACAGCGTTTGCAATGTTTGCCCTCGTTGTGCTGATACTAGTGTCATGACTAAGGATGTAGCTGGAACTATTGTATTGAAGTATTGTTAACACATTTTCAATATCCAAACTATATATACTTGTACATATACTTGTAGTGGGAGAACTTGTGTCAAGATCTCTTTTACAACTCGATATCCGTGGTTGAACCCGACAGAGTGGTTCCCGTTTGCTGCAGCTGTAGTGGCTCTATAACTGAATTATTGTCAAAGACCATTTGAGAATGAACTGGAAGACGTCAGTAATCTGTACCATATTAAATGTAACATTAACATTAAACAAACCGCTTCCGATCCCCTCAATAGGAAATGTACTGCTATTTTGGTGCTATACCTGCACTCTGCAGTGAGCACATCCATGGATTGATGTGACAGCCTGAGCCGTAAGGCAGTCCATTCAGAAAGTGTAAGTCAATAATTGTTTTATTATGCAGAGGCCGATTTCCTGAACCACAGTTTGAACCAGCAAAGTTTTCGGTTTTTAGAATAACCGTATATGGTTGTATTATTATGCCTGACGAAAGCAGGCAACATGGCTGCTTAGCCAGTCAGACAGTATGAAAACCTAAAGTGAGATCTTGCTGACTTATTTCAAGACCCGCCTAATGAGGCAAAATGGTGGAAGACATAAAAGAACATTCCTCCTTTTTGTAGCGGGAATGTATTTCTCCACACTGTTCTGCCACATATTTTGCAATCAGTGAATAAACATGAAACCAACATGTCGATATTCGATGTACCATTGAACCATACTTTCATAATACTTTGAGATCCAATACCTATTCTGTGTTGTCATCGATCTGAACTCGATGAAGATTGATGACAAAGGAGATTAGGTAAATTATTACAGGATGCTTTTACTTGATTGCCATGTGGCTAACATATGCCACCACCGTAGTGTAGCAACTTGAAGTTGAGCATGTAGATTATGTATACTCAATAGCCCTTTACCCATGGGGTGCATCTAGTGTATATATTTAGTTGTTACCAACAACTGAAGACTTGGAAACTCATGCAAATCTCCTCCACCTCCAACTAGAGATGATATTTGCAACTTCCCACCTTAGAGCTCTTAGCATCAGTTTGTAAATGACCGAAATTCGACTGACCAAACTACTGGAGCAATGCAGAATACTGTTTGTTCATCATTGTGACTTAGGTAGCTTCAGATGGCAATATCATAAGGTTGTGCACAATGATGTCCTTTGAGAGGTCGCTACTTTGCACAATGTCAGTTCCCCGACTTACACAGCTACTATATTAACCATATAACCATATAACCATATAACAATTACAGCACGGAAACAGGCCCTCTCGGCCCTTCCAGTCCGTGCCGACCATTTGTTTTCCCCTAGTCCCATCTACCTGCACTCAAACCCTACCCCTCCATTCCCTTCACGTCCATATACCTATCCACTTTACTTTTAAATGTTAAAATCGATCCTGCCTCCACCACTTCTGCTGGAAGCTCATTCCACACAGCCACCACCCTCTGAGTAAAGACGTTCCCCCTCACGTTACCCCGAAACCTCTGTCCCTTAATTCTCATGTCATGCCCTCTTGTTTGAATCTTCCCTACCCTCAATGGGAAAAAAACGTATCCACGTCAACTCTGTCTATCCCTTTCATCATTTTAAAGACCTCAATCAAGTCCCCCCTTAACCTCTGCGCTCCAAAGAATAAAGACCTAACTTGTTCAACCTTTCTCTGTAACATAGTTGCTGGAACCCTGGCAACATTCTAGTAAATCTCCTCTGTACTCTCTCTATTTTGTTGACATCCTTCCTATAACTAGGCGACCAAAATTGTACACCATACTCCAGAATTGGTCTTACCAATGCCTTGTACAATTTTAACATTACTTCCCTACTCCTATATTCAATGCTCTGATTTATAAAGGCCAGCACACCAAAGGCTTTCTTTACCACCCTATCTACATGTGATTCCACCTTCAGGGAACTATGCACAGTTAATTGCCAATTACTCTTGAAGAATAGAAGTCAGTTTTATAACAGGTTACTATTAACTCCAATTGCTTGCCACAGGGCGGAGTCATATGCTAATTAATAGTTAAAGGTAAATCCCAATGACCAACAAATTGTTTATCCCATTTAGCAATGTTTTACTGTTATTAGTACAGTTATCATTGCCTTTTGATAACCTCTGTAATGGGAACTACATAGAATGGATCTTTGAGACCCATATGAATCCGTTGTTAGTCAGTAAAGAAGTTTCCTATTCAGAAAGTTCATATGCAAGTTAACTGACACTCTCCATTTTTCATAATGAACAGGCCACTCCTGCCATCATTCCATGGATGCTTCGCACGATAACTCTGGCCCGATTTCCTAGCCTGTCTTAAAAGACAATCCTGGCCATAATCCCAAAACTTGCTTGGAATGCTAGTATTGTGCTTCTAAGCAGATGCTTTTATCCTTTGTGTGTTGTACAAACAAGTGTAAATATTACAACTTGTGAGTGGTCCATTTACCTATGTTTCAGAAGTGCCAGACCCACCTTGTTGAGTAGGGCTGGTAGGGTGCGTGGAATGTCTGCCCAGCTGTTATGCTGTCACCAGCTTCAGTGAACCGCTTACTGCCGATGAGCGCCTGGGGTGCGTGCTGAAACGATGAACCTTTGCCCGCCGTTGGCCTTGATTGATCCATCAGCCAGGTTTTTTCCTGTTGAATAGGCCTTACCTGAATAGAAGATTCGGCGGCTGGCGCTCATATCCCCCTGTTAGCACTGTTCGCTGCCAGCACACATGTGGTCCGCTATGTTCCACCGACATCTTTAGAACCTGGAGTCAGTTACATCTGACCTTTCGCACTCTGCTCCTCAGAGAGGGCGATTCGTAGGCAGCCCTAAACTAGCGCTGCCACAGGCCCCAGGATACCTGCGCTGATACGGCCCCATTGGACCTGTACCAGGATGGAACATTCTGTTGGGATGGCAACTTTGTTGTCAGGAAAGTGTACCTCTGACACGTGCCCTTCATCCCTTGGGGAATGCTCCACGGCTATACCCTGAGACTCGGCGTCAGCAGGACACTGACCCGACATGCTCTTCTCCTCCAAGAGGGAGACATGAAGCTGCCCTGTCCCAGGCACTGCTGGCGCGGCTTGTCCCATAGACCGGCGCTATCCCACATAAAGCAGGCTTGTCAACAGGTGCTGCTGGCATGGCTCTCCCGTAGGCCAGTGCTGTGACAGATTCGGCGTCAGCAGTACACTGACCCGTCCTGGTCTCCCCCTCCAACAGGGAGACCTTGAGCAACCCTGTCTCAGGGGCTGCCGGCGCGGCATCTCGTACAGGCCAGTGCTTTCACACATGAAGCAGCCCGACTCACCCGAGTCCAATAGGGCTGAATGAGTTCTCTCCTCCTCCAATTTCACTCCATGCCTGGGGACCACCGTGTCTGTGAGTCGCTGACTGCACTGTCAGCGACTCTGGCGTTTATACCACGATTCTACTCGAATTGCCCCTCCACGGCATCCCAGCAGGCTGGGAGCCACTGACTGCCTTGTCAGCAGCTGCTATTGCGAAACCCGATCTTTACCGGCTATCCGCTTCCGTGGTCGGAACTGAGGTTTCCCCACAGCCCGTAGCCGGCTCACCCGCCGGACTCCGCAATAAATCTGGCAGGAAACCTCTGTGAAGAGAGGCTCCTGCTCGAACAAGAAACCCTGGTAAGTAAAAGAAACTTACCTTCTAGGTTTAAACTTACCGCCGGCAAGAGCGATGCCCTGCCAGTCCGGTGCTTCGCCAATGCGAACGACGATATGACGCGCATGCGAACTGGTGGGGTTCTTCACGGAATCACTCATGTGACTTTGAAGTAAAACCCGCAGTTCATTTTTGTTACATTGGGTTTGGTAAGGTGAGGCTCAGCAGTCTTGATATTCACCAACTTGTAGCCCTTAGAATATCCGTCAAATTCATCATAACTCATCCTGGGATTTTTCAAAGGCCTGCCTCCTTGTTACAGCCTGCCAGGTTTGCTGATGAGGGGCCCAATGTTTGTCGAAAACCCCATTCTCAATCATCATGTTTGAGCTGCTACTGACCTTGTTCAAAATTATTTATTGTAAATTGATTTTTTCTTTCTAATTGGCAGTGCGCTTCCTCTGCTGTTTCCACTCCAGAGATGCTATGTACTTTGAAAAATATCATTTTGGCTGTTGGTCTTGGCTTGGTACAATGCTGGAGCTGACTTGTGGTTTTGCCTGGCTTACAGATAATCTACGCAAATTTTCATCCATTCTCCTGCCCTGGCCCAAATGTAGGAACACTTACTTGGTCACTGAAGAGCCCTGTTATCTTTCATGTATTTGTTAATCTTGTACGATATTACATCTACATCACAGGAATAAGCTTTTCAGCCCAACAGATTCATGATGGTATTAATGTTCAATTCAAACATCCTCCATTCCGTTGATATCAAAATGCATCCATCTGCTGCTGTCTCTCTTGTGTTAAACTTTAATTAGTTATCAAAACACAGCAGCAGGTTTCAATTCTAATTAGTCTCTAGGATATTGGCTCACATATAACTTTCTTTCCATCCATGTTCATGTCCCAGTATCTGAATATCAGGTGGCTTCAGAGTTGCTGTAAAATCAGAGGTGACAACAGAAAAAGTAAATGCAAAGCATTCTGATTATGTCAAATTATGTGGATGTTTATGGCAATTGTTTATGTAGTTGTGCATCTTGTTGCTTATTTGGTATTACTATGGCAAACCAAATTCCTCGTATGTTGCAAAACATACTTGGCTAATAAAGTCCGATTATGATTATGTTCAACTGCTTGAGCCAATTTCATGAGTTTGCACTATTGTTTCATTCCCGAGGTTTTATTTTTTGTCAAGTCCTACTTCTGATGGTTTTTATGAAGTATATATAGCATACAAAGTATACGTTGACATTTTGTATGGAACAGTGGATATCCTTCTTTTGCCATCATGGGGCAGCAGTTTGCTTTGGTTCGATTTTCTTCTTTTCAGTCTTATCAAGTACCATATGAAGATCAGACTACATCTTCCTCATACTGCAAGTAGAAACATGGTAGGGAATGCAAATTGGCGAGTTTTGCAACATACGAGGAATTTGGCGAGAAAATCCAATCTTTACTTCCTTATAGTCATTCAAAGATAATTTCCTCCTCTTTGTGCCGTACTGGTGTACAAATAGCAGGGACAACAAGAAATGCTGAATCCTTTGAGCCCTTGTTCCCATCTTGTCAATGTTAGAATTATAATTGTTGAAGTTTACATCCAGGAAAATCAGTTAGCTGTTCTTGATTCAATTTCCCAGATGTAGTTATCAGCAGAGAATATCCAGGCTGAGATAATTTATCTCAGTGTAAAAGTAATTCAAGGTTCCCATTTTCCCATGAATGAAGCCAATGTCATTTGATGATCAGAAACACATACAAAACCAAGTAGCTGCCACACAGGTCACATGTTGGACCTGCAGTTCGATGACAGAGAGAGTGGCAAATTGTACATTCCTGTCCCATTCACATCCTAAAAGGGCAGCTTTTTAACTTAGCACACAAAATAGTAAGATTAAACGAGAACTTAACAGTTTGAAGTTTGATCCTTATTTTATGAGGAATTACATTGAGGGATTTCGTGAAGACCCCGCCAGCACGCATGCGCGACATTCTTCAAAGCAGCGGTGTGAAATCACAGATAGTAGAACTGACTGGAGATAGTAAGATTAAGAGAAACCCATATACCAGTTGACCTTATGATAGAGGGTTGGGAGCGGAGGGGACGAAATCATTGGACGGAAGCATTGAATATAGGAGTAGGGAAGTAATGTTAAAATTGTACAAGGCATTGGTAAGACCAATTCTGGAGTATGGTGTACAATTTTGGTCGCCTAATTATAGGAAGGATGTCAACAAAATAGAGAGAGTACAGAGGAGATTTACTAGAATGTTGCCAGGGTTCCAGCAACTATATTACAGAGAAAGGTTGAACAAGTTAGGTCAGAAGGAGCACAGAAGGTTAAGGGGGGACTTGATTGAGGTCTTTAAAATGATGAAAGGAATAGACAGAGTTGACGTGGATACGTTTTTCCCATTGAGGGTAGGGAAGATTCAAACAAGAGGGCATGACATGAGAATTAAGGGACAGAAGTTTAGGGGTAACATGAGGGGGAACTTCTTTACTCAGAGGGTGGTGGCTGTGTGGAATGAGCTTCCAGGAGAAGTGGTGGAGGCAGGATCGATTTTAACATTTAAAAGTAAAGTGGATAGGTATATGGATGTGAAGGGAATGGAGGGGTATGGTCTGAGTGCAGGTAGATGGGACTAGGGGAAAACAAATGGTCGGCACGGACTGGAAGGGCTGAGAGGGCCTGTTTCCGTGCTGTAATTGTTATATGGTTATATGGTTATATGGTTAAATCCCTCTTCGTAACTCCTCATAAAATAAGGATCAAACTTCAAACTGGTACGTTCTCATTTAATCTTACTATTTTACTTCAGAGTCACGTGAGTGACTTTGTGAAGATATCAAAGCTCTGTGAATTCATGCCTGGACCACGTCCATGCTCACACACTGCCGTAATAATTGATGGAGGAAGTATGTTAAAGTATTTCAGACTTGAGACAGAGCTGAAAAACAATAATGTATTCATTAATACAAACAAAAACCCCTGACTTCGGGGACCGTTCAGGGAACAGAACTTAAAACTGTATCTGCAAATGTCACGGGAGTGGCCACAGGTTTATTATAAAACCATTGAAACGTGCTTTCATTGGCCCAGCCCGCTGTTGCGAGGACATGATCCATGGGTACCTCCATGGTCCTTGCCGCTGATGTGGACGCAGCCCTGGTAGAATGAGATTTGAAAATATCAGTGTCTACCCCTGCTGCATCCAACACCACCCTGAGCCACCTGGAAATAGTCCGCACAGTTACCCTGTAGTGCGGCCATTTAAAACTGATTAATAGACCTGTTTCCATTCCCCTTAAATTTTGAGGGACATTAATATAATGTCGGAGATGGGTGGCTATACAGAGGCGTACATCAATGGGATATGTGTGGAATTCCAATTTAAGACCAGTTGTTCCAGGTCTATGATGTTTAAGTAACTCATCTATAAAAAAGGTTACCTTGGTGGGGGTCGAGACCATCCTGTCCAATTTCAGTTTGTGGAGGGTCTGAACCCGCTGAGCTGTAATGAGTGCCATCAACATCACCACTTTATAGGTGAGTTTTGCAAGTGGGAGTGCCAAAACTGGTGACCAACTCCTGAGTAGGGACAACACTACCCCTATATCCCAGGTCACAGTGTATCGTGGTCTCGGAGGATTGGAATAAAAAAAAACCCTCATAAGTTTCGACACCAACGGATGGACCAACATATAAAATTATAAAAGGACTAGACAAGCTAGATGCAGGAAAAATGTTCCCAATGTTGGGTGAGTCCAGAACCAGGGGCCATATTCTTAGAATAAAGGGGAGGTCATTTAAGACTGAGCTGAGAAAAAATTTTTTACCCAGAGAGTTGTGAATTCCCTGCCACAGAGGGCAGTGGAGGCCAAATCACTGGATGGATTTAAGAGAGAGTTGGATAGAGCTCTAGGGGGCTAGTGGATTCAAGGGATATGGGGATAAGGCAGGCACCGGTTATTGATAGCGGATGATCAGCCATGATCATATTGAATGGCGGTGCTGGCTCGAAGGGCCAAATGGCCTCCTCCTGCACCTATTTTCTATGTTTCTATGTTTCTAAGTCTGAGGTAGGATGATAATGCACTCCTAGTACTATTGATGGCACTGTAGCTGAGGCCCTCATCATAGTGAAGGCCCGCAAGGAATTCCAGCACATCTGTGATGGTGGCAGAGTCGTAGGTGATATTAGTCCTGGAACAGAAGACCTCCCATTTCCTTACATGGGTACGGTATTGCTTCCTTGTGGACTCTCTGCACAACGCCGTGATGATGTCCATGGTCCTGTTCGACAGCCCGAATTCCAGCAAAGGTCTCATCAGAACCTGCAAGCCAACAGGTTCAGATGACCATGGCATGGATGACTGTCCCCTGATATGGGATGTGTCAGGAGGTTCGAGCATTTAGGAATCTGCACCCATGGTTCCTTCACCATGTCGAGGACCACCGGGAACCATGGCTGTGTGGGCCAGTCGGGTATTCTCAGTATCCCTGATGCAGAATCTAACTGGATTTTCCACAATACCCGACTGATGAGGCAGAAAGGGGGGAATGCATAGAAGAGCAATTTCCCCCAATGTAGCGAAAAAGCGTCCATCACTTCTGCCCCAGGGTCTGGTTCACAAGAGACATATGTTGGTATCTGATGGTTCAATCTGGACGCAAAGAGGTCGATATCTGGTGTACCATACTGAGCTATAATGTTAGCAAATATTTGGGGGTTCAACATCCATTCGGTGTTGTCATTGAATTTTCGTGACCTGGCGTCTGCCACTGTATTAAGCTTACCCGGAAGGTAAGTAGCTGAAATCCAAATATATCTTTCAAAGCACGTGCCAAATCGTCACAAGATATCGACTTGATACCACCCATATGGTTTAAATATGCCACCACTGTGGTATTGTCTATTTGCAGACGGACATATGTATGATGCATATATGTGTATTAAGCCCATAGTCCGTGAAATGCTCACAGCATTTCCAAATAGTTAATACCTCGTGATTGGAGAAATGTAGATTCGTGCAAATCCCATCTGCCGCCACAACTAGACGTGGTGTCGGTACCTCCCCAGCCGTGAGTGCTGACGTCAGTTTGCAACACGACTGAAGGGTTTGTAACTATGATGGGATTATAACTTATATCTTGGATGCTGTTAATCCACCATCATAGCTCATTTCTTGCTTTGGTTGGTAGCTGCATAGGTCTATCAAAATGCCCAGCATTGGTTTTTAGTGCTGAGATTTTTGCTCTTTGTAAATTTTGATAATGCAGCGGTCCAAATCTTGCAGCTGGAAATGTAGCTACAAGTTTCCCAGTTACCTTGGCAGCATGTCGAATAGTCGGTTTCCTGGCGCGAGCAAGGCTATTACATGCCTCTATAATATCTGCCGCTTTGTTATTTGGGAAAGTAATAATCATATGATTAGTGTTAATCATGAATCCCAGATAGTCCATAATGACAGAAGGCGTTAATTTGGATTTGTCTGGATGGATGACGAACCCCAGCTTTTGAAACAGTGACTTGGTGGCTGTCACAGCTAATTTAGCCAATTCCAAAGTTTTCCCCACAATCAGTATGTCATCATTATAGACCATGACTATGTGGTTTTGTCTCCGTAGAGATGCCAATACTGGTTTCAATATTTTGGTAAACAACCTGGGGGCTGTTGTAAGTCCATTAGGCAGTGATCTATACTGCCACAGCTCTCCCATCCAGACAATTTCAAATATCTGCGGTGATCTTTGCGTATAGGTACTGAATATTATGCATCTTTTAGATCGATGCAGGCCTTGAAGTACCCTCTGAAAATCAGTTGCTTCGCAGTTTCAAATGTTTCCATCTTGAAATGGGTATATTGCACAAATGTATTCAGTTGAGTTAAGTCGATTATAATACGACATCCACCATCTTTTTTTAGTTTTGGTAAAGACGTTGGATACAAACTCAAGAGGTTCATGCACAGTTTTTTCTATTACCCCCTTTGTATATAAGCTGAATAGTTCTGCATGTCCTTCCACTTTCCCTTTTTGAGAAAGTACAAACTTCCGGATAGGTACATGTTGAACTGGGGGAAGTTGATTGTTTATAAATTCAATTTCATAACCTCGAATACTGTGCAATATAAAAGGGTCAGAAGTTATGGAACTCCATGCATCCTCAAACAGACACAACCTACCTCCCACTTGTGAGGTTAGACATGCAGAATTCCTAAGGGAACCAGATCCCCTTACCTCCATGGTTACCGGTGGGGCTTGGCCTTCCGTCCTTGGTTTTTGGGATGTTGTGGCGCCATGGTGTGGGGTTGACGCATTTTCCAAGCGGGTCGCTCTGGGCCTTGGCCTAAAAAAGACCTCTGTGGGTGAGGCGCGTCCTTTGGATTTGCACCCGTCACCCTATCAAGGTGAAACCAGGCCTGTTGGGCGTTGCATATGGATGCTGCCGTCGATATGCTGGTGGCCTGCTAGAGGAAGATGGTTTTATCATGCCGACTGCCTTTGATTCCTCATCTAGGTCTTTGACCCTGTTTGGGCAGGTCATCCCCAAACTACAAGCTTGGTTACGGCGTAGCGCTAGTTTTACACAACCCCGCAAATTTGGGGTTGAGCGTGGGCCGGATAGAGCTTTGTCTGAAGCAATTGATTTTGGATTACGTGTTACAAAGCAGGGCTAACGTATCCTGCTGCTCTTCCGTCATGTCCACACCATCGATTGACCTGGCAAATGCAGTAATCCCGGAAGTCAGTAATTTGAGGATTTTCTGGATTTTCAGTTCCTGTGCCCTTATCCCAGGACTTATATTCCCCCCATATGGGTGTGTTGACAGTTGGTACATTCAACGACACACAATTTTACGGGGCCAGGTACTTGCCTGTGGTCTCCGTAATTACCTGTTCCTGAAGCTGGTATGTGGTCAGGCTAGCCGTGGTTGAAGAGGTTGCCCTTTTTGGGGATGGATGTGCGAATTTTGACACCATCCCCAGAAGTTCCTCTTCCTGCATCCCATGCAACTTAGGGTCTTCGGTCAACCCCTCATCCAAGTCAGGCAGTCCTTGACTTCTGGCGCTCCCTTCTGAGGAGGGAGAGATGTTGGACAGCCCTGGAAAAGTGCCTGTTTTGGACCTGAATGATCCACGGGATGCATGCTCCTGCTGCAGTAGGTCCATCTGGAGCAGCTGCTCCATCATCCGCTCCATGCGGGCTATGAGATCGACGTTGCTATCTGCAAACGGCAGGTCGTCTTCCCCAGATTCTGCTGAATCAATGGGGTCATTACCGCCAGTCCGCACCCCGTCGGAGTGATGTCTATGGGACTGATGTGATAGAAAGTCGGTGGAGAGTTGGTGCCTGCCGCTCCTGTGGGGCTACACAACTTCCTTGTAGATCTACCGCCAGTCCGCAGTCTTCCGGACTGAGACAGTGAGGAGTTCATGCCAGCCGCTACAGCAGGGCTACACGACATCCGCGTGGGCCTGCCGCTAGACCGAGGTCTTCCAGACTGATGCGGCAGAAAGTCGGTGCTAGCCGCTCCAGCGGGGCTACTCGACTTGTGTGCGGTTTTGCCACCTTCTGGACTGAGGTGGTGAGCCGGGGCCTGCCGTTTGAAGGGGGCTCCCTGATTTCCGCACTCTTTTTCCGCTAGTCCACGGTCGTGCGGACTGAGGCGGTGGGGAGTCGGTGTCTTGGCTACCCTGCTCCCGCGCGGTCCTCCCGCCAGTTTGCAGTTTCCTGGACTGTGATGGTGGAGAGTCGGGTCCCGACTGAGCGGGGCTCCCCGACTTCCGCGCTGTCTTCCCGGCCCGAGGCACGGGTGCAGCCGAAAACTCAACGATTAACTCGTTGGCCGCTGACCTCGCTCCGAAGTCCCGCGGTCTTCAATGGCATGCTTAACAGCAGCCCTCTTTTTGCTCCGAGTTCTCTCCATGGAGTCTCTGTAAAGGATTCAAACAAAATACAAAGACCAACCAACTCAAGGTTAGTAAAACGTACCTGTTGGTCCTTTTTAAGCTGCCGGCAGAGGAGCGCGCTCCCCCCCCAGCTTGTCGACTGCAATGCGAGCGAAGATATGTCGCGCATGCGTGCTGGCGGGGTCTTCGCGAAGTCACTCACGTGACTCCGAGGTAAAATAGACAATAGACAATAGACAATAGGCAATAGGTGCAGGAGTAGGCCATACAGCCCTTCAAACCATTCAATGTGATTATGGATGATCATCCACAATCAGTACCCTGTTCCTGCCTTCTCCCCATATCCCCAGACTCCGCTATCTTCAAGAGCCCTATCTAGCTCTCTCTTGAAAGTTTTCAGAGAACTGGCCTCCACCGCCCTCTGAGGCAGAATATTCCACAGACTCTCAACTCTCTGTGGGAAAAATGGTTTCCTCATCTCCGTTATAAATGGCTTACCCCTTATTCTTAAACTGTGGCCCCTGGTTCTGGACTTCCCCAACATCAGGAACAAAAGATATATTATTTATAACAATACATAAGGGACACAATATTTATATTACTAAAATTCTGATCTTGAACACTTCCTGTTGTTCTGTATATTGATTTTAGAAAAAACGGTGCCACTTATGGCTGTGATATTTGGCCATCTTACTCAGAGTCCCCCTCCACTGTGCAGGACAAGCGGAGTTTTCCCATCGATGAAAAATAAAAGAGTTATTAGTGTTTAAAATATGTTGAGATTCTGTCTCCTGAAGGCCACGCCCTTTCCAGAGGGACGATAAAACCCGGAAGTGTGGAGGTGCCTCAGTTCTTTGCAAGATGGGGGAGCGAGAGGTCGCAATTCTCAGTCTGAGCTCTGAATAACACTGAACACATGTCTACCAAACTGTGAGTGGTTTTACTGATCTGTCAGTGCCCTTAATGTGGTTTGAAAATGTAGTTTGAAAATGCAAAAGTGTGTTTTTTTTTTAAAGTGCTAAAGCTGTGTTGCCTTTGGTTTTGAAAGTTCTAAAGCAAGCTGCCTTGCCTTTGGTTTTGAATGTGCTAAATCAAGCTGCGTTGCCTTTGATTTTTAAAAGTGCTATAGCGAGCTGCCTTGCCTTTGGTTTTGAAAGTGCTAAAGCGTGTTGCCTTGTCTTTGGTTTTGAAAGTGCTAAAGCGAGCTGCCTTGGCTTTGGTTTTGAAAGTGCTAAAGCAAGCTGCCTTGCCTAATTAGAGCTGCTTTCCCTAATTAGAGCTGCCTTGTCTTCTATATAATTAAAAGTCTAATCTTGACCACTTCTTGTTTGCGCTTTATATTGATTTTACAAAAAACGCTACCACATACGGCTGTGATTTTTCGTCATCTTAATCATGATAAATAAAAGAGTTATTGGTGTTTATAATATGTTGAGATTCTCTCTCCTGTCAATCACTCCATGAAGGCCACGCCCCTTCTGGTGGGACGGGGGAGGGACTATAAAACCCGGAAGTGCGGGCGTGGCTCAGTCTCTGCAAGATGGGGGAGGGAGAGGTCACAACTCGCTGTCTTTAGTGGCCTTGCACCCTGCTTGAAATGGTATGAAACTGTACTTTAATTTGGTGCCCTTGCACCCGGCTTGAAATGGGATTTCAAGAATAGCCGTGAGTCAACTGTGAGCCCACCAGCCGTGAGTGAGTGAGCTGCCAGCATAACAGGCTTGAGTGACTGAGCCACCAGCCCAAGAATCAATTTGTCCCACAATGTCCAGACTAGCCCTCTGGAAACCAGTCCATTCAACACCCATACTAGCGCTCCACTAAGCCCCCCCCCCCCCGCCCCCCCCACTCTGGCCACCAATATTTGAACTGGTGGAGAGGTGGAATATTGCGTTGGGAGACCAGCCCTCCCGTGTGATGCTGGGACCCAACGGGTCTCACTCAGTCTAGTATCACAATATATTTCAAAGGTTATGTTGAGACGCATCTTCTAGAATCTTCTACAAATAAATGCTTTTGCAAAATACAGAGTAGGACACTTTGCAATTCTTAAAGGTTGTACAACAATATTTACAACAATCGCAGGCTTCCTTAAATGCTGCTTCTGGGAGTGAGATTAATGCGTGCACTATACATTATAAACAGTTGAAATTTGCATCAAATTTAACAAGGCTCTACCTTTTACCAGCACAAGATGGTTATTCAGAAGTATGATTATATGGTCCAGCCAAATTCTTAACTTGATTTTCAATTGCCTACTGCCAATTTTTCAGCTGAACAGTTGAAAATGACCCGTTATAACATTCTACACTAGATTGCAAATTGGTGGTTTTAGAGTTGCTATAAATTGATGTGAAATTATCATACTGGAGATGACCACAGAAATAATAAGATAAACCACTCTGAATGTTTTTCAGTCGAACCTATTATGAATTTATCTTGTGTATGGGAGCAAGCTGTGCCTCTGGCCAAGCTGTTCCAGTCCAGTAACATCAACTGCTTCATCAATGACCTTCCTCCCATCATGAAGTCAGATGTAGGCACAGATGCTGAGCCTGCACAACCATCCATTCATTTGTGACTCTGCAGCAAATGAAACGACGCATGCTTGTACACAGATTCAGACATGGGCTGATGAACAGTAAGTGACATTCACATCACTAAATGTCAGGCAATGAGCATCAGCCACAAGAGCCAAATCACCTATCATTGAGATTCAATGATCTTACCATTGACTTGTTGCTGCCATCAATATTGTGGGAGAGTCACCATTGAACATAAAAGGACACAAAGTGCTGGAGTAACTCAGCATCTGAGGAGACTACTCACGACCATACAGGCGACACCCCGGTAACCATGTGGCGACAGATTAGTCGCCTGTCGTGGCCTAAATATCCAGATAGGGACCCTTTGTCAGACTCCAAACATCATTCTAATTGGCTGGCCATATAAACACTATGGCTACAAGTGGCTCACTTCTTGATATTCTAAAGCCACTCTCGCATCAATACAAGAGAATGATGAAATGCTTCCCACCTGTCTGGCTGAGTGCAACAAACTCGAGAAACTTGACAGCATCTCGGACAAGCAGTCCACTTGTCTGATGCCACAGAGACTTTCATTCCTCTCCACCATGCGGTTTCATGCTCAGGTTCCCATGCCAGCACTTAACCTGCAACTTCTACTGTGAAGAGGGTCAAGGACAACTGATGTTTAGGAAGACCACTGCTCTATTCTCCTCTGAGTCAGACTGGCAAATATACTACTGTTCATTCATCATTGCTGAATCTGAACCCTAATGTACCATGCATAACAATTCTGTATGAGTACAATTCGTGCCGTCTCTGCAAAGCTACCAGCATTATCAAGGAAGATTCTCACGTTAGACATTCCCTCTTCTCTTCACTGCTGACAAGCAAGAGGTACAGAAGTGTGAAAACACACACACACACACACTCACACACACACACACACACACACACACACACACACACACACACACACACACACACACACACACACACACACACACACACACACACACACACACACACACACACACACACACACACACACACACACACACACAGACAGATTCAGGGACAGTTTCTTCCCAGCTGTTATCAGGCAACTGAACCATCCTCTCACCAACAAGAGAGTGGTAATGACCTACCATCAACCTCATTGGAGACCCTTGGAGATCTTTAATTGGATTTTACTGGATTTGACTGCACAAAATGTTATTCCCTTTATACTGTTTCTGTGCACTGTGGATGGCTTAATTAAAATCATGGATAGTTTTTCTGCTGACTGGATAGCACACAAAACAAAAGTTTTTCACTGTATCTTGGTACACTTGACAATAAACTAAACTACTGAAAACTAAACTAAACTAAAACACATTAGACAGTGACTCATCATGGCTATCTCAAGGGCAATTAGAGATGGGCAATAAAAGACAGTAATGCCCAAATCCTGGAAAATTAATCGAGAAGTTTACATAACCGTACAATTCAGATTGCAGTACATTTATTTGAGCCTAATAAAAAGCTTAACCACAGTTACATTTTAGAATAATATATTTTCTGCAGTAATGCCTAATTTTAATTAGAATCAGTTGACTGTTTTTCACAAAATTTGTGGTAACATTATTTTATGTAGGAACCTTTTATTCAACACAATACGGATCCTATTTTTTAAAAAGGAATATATTAAAAGGTAGACAAAAGACAACATTCTTTAAGCTGCTTCTTGTAATGGTGCTGGAGAATCTGTATGGAATTGAAGTAGGTGTTTTTACAAAAGAATATAAAGAGTCCATGTAATGTATTGGGAATGGGAGATGTCAGAGAGTAATGGTGGATGGCTGTTTGTCAGGTTGGAAGCCGGTGACCAGTGGGGTACCTCAGGGATCTGTGTTGGGTCCACTGTTGTTTGTCATGTACATCAATGATCTGGATGATGGGGTGGAAAATTGGATAAGTAAGTAAGGATGATACTAAGATAGGTGGTGTTGTGGATAATGAAGTAGATTTTCAAAGTCTACAGAGAGATTTGGGCCATATGGAAAAGTGGGCTGAAAGATGGCAGATGGAGTTTAATGCTGATAAGTGTGAAGTGCTACATCTTCGCAGGACAAATCAAAATAGGACGTACATGGTAAATGGTAGGGAATTGAGGAATGCTGTGGAACAGAGAGATCTAGGAATAACTGTGCATAGTTCCCTGAAGGTGGAATCGCATGTAGATGGGGTGGTAAAGAAAGCCTTTGGTGTGCTGGCCTTTATAAATCAGATATAGGAGTAGGGAAGTAATGTTAAAATTGTACAAGGCATTGGTAAGATCAATTCTGGAGTATGGTGTACAATTTTGGTCGCCTAGTTATAGGAAGGATGTCAACAAAATAGAGAGAGTACAGAGGAGATTTACTAGAATGTTGCCTGGGTTCCAGCAACTATGTTACAGAGAAAGGTTGAACAAGTTCGGTCTTTATTCTTTGGAGCGCAGAAGGTTAAGGGGGGACTTGATTGAGGTCTTTAAAATGATGAAAGGGATAGACAGAGTTGACGTGGATAAGCTTTTCCCACTGAGGGTAGGGAAGATTCAAACAAGAGGGCATGACATGCGAATTAAGGGACGGAAGTTTAGGGGTAACGTGAGGGGGAACTTCTTTACAGGGTGGTGGCTGTGTGGAATGAGCTTCCAGCAGAAGTGGTGGAGGCAGGATCGATTTTAACATTTAAAAGTAAAGTGGATAGGTATATGGATGGGAAGGGAATGGAGGGGTATGGTCTGAGTGCAGGTAGATGGGACTAGGGGAAAACAAATGATCGGCACGGATTGGAAGGGCCGAGAGGGCCTGTTTCCGTGCTGTAATTCTTATATAGTTATATGGTTATATGGTATTCATACATATTCATGTATATGTTAATGAGTTGGTGTTGTATATAAGCAGGGAATGTTGGGTAATAAATCTTTCTCTCTCATGATCCAGGCAACCTGCGTGTAAGTTGTTATTCATTCTGCCGTCCGGAATATAACAAAATTGGTGACGAGGATGGGATATAATTTGTAAACTCATCCTTTAAATACAGTGCAGGGCTGTTTCCCAACATGCCATATTGTTTAACATTTTAAACAGTAAATACGGAGTTGTGTCGCAGTTGTTTGCGAGCTGGACACGATAGGCCGCAGATCTTTCTATACAGGGGACTGTAGTTTAAAACAGCAGCTGATATGTTGTGTCGACGATGCTGATGCTGTCCTTGGGATTGTAAAAGATTTTTTTTGTCAAATTCCTCAAGCTGAATAGCCTTTGTACAGCTAGGTATTAGGTGAATTGTTACACCAGAACAGACAAGAAATCGGGATTTTTGAACGGACTTTAAAAAAAGAGAGAACGACACGATGGCAGCATCCATGGGCTACATCGGAAACCATGGCACTTTTAACAAGAGTAGAGAACTATTCAGCTCCTATATGGAGAGACCAAACTTGTTTTTCACAGCAAACAACGTAATGGAGATTAGTGGTGAAGGAGAGATAGTGACTGAAACAAATAAGACCGTTTGCGAACGCATGAAAGCGATTCTGCTCATGGAGATCGGTCCTGAAGTGTACGGCACACTCGTGAATCTCCTTGCACCCTTAAAGGCAAAAGATGTGCCGTTCAATGACATTAAGAAGAAGTTGGAGAAGCACTTCAACCTAAAGCCTCTGGAAATTGCAGAAAGCTATAAATTTGGCACTAGAAACCAGAAGCAGAATGAGACAATCAAAGAATACATTGTTGCCTTGAAAAACGTATTTGCACAGTAACTTTAGAACCTTTCTCGGACACGCACTACGCTACAGTTTTGTTTGTGGTCTAAGGTTCGCTGATGACACAACAATGGTGGGTCTCATCAGTGACAACGATGAGTCGGCGTACAGGATGGAGGTGGAGCTGCTCACAGGATGGTGCAAATCCCACAACCTCATTCTCAACGTGGGAAAAACGAAGGAGATGGTGGTTGACTTCAGAAGGGCGGGAAAACAACGCCATGCACCTCTGCACATCGATGGAGCTGATGTGGAAAGGGTCAGCAGTGTGAAGTTCCTAGGACTCCACCTGTCAGATGACCTGACATCCACGACCAACACCACAGCACTGGTCAAGAGAGCCCAGCAGTGACTACACCCTCTCCGAAGACTTCGGAAAGCAGGTCTCCCCACTGCACACCTATGAACTTTTTATAGGGGGACAATCGAGAGCACATTAACCTACGGCATCACCTCCTGGTTCGGGAGCTGCAAGGCGTACGAACGGCACCAACTGGACAGGATTGTGAAGACCGCCAGCAGGATTATTGGTGCTCCACTCCCTTTATTGCTGGACATATACAGGAAGAGATGTATTAGTAGAGCCATCTCCATCATCAAACACCCCTACCACCCATCGCATCACATATTCTCCATCCTGCCATCTGGGAAGAGGTACAGGAGCATCAGCTGCAAAACCAGCAGGATGCTCCTCAGCTTCTTCCCGCAGGCTATAAGACTGATAAACGGACTTTGCCCCCTGCCAAAGTATCGCGCACCAAACACCAACCTGGACACACTGAAGCAGAGCCATTGTCGTGCCACTGCCGATCGGAACTCGTGATATATGTACTTTTATTCTTTATTTCTATTTATTTTTTACCACACACTGAATGGACACTAGTTGAGAAACGCTTTCTCGTTTTCCTCTGAGTATGTAAGTACTCAGAAAAATGATAATAAAGATATACAATACAATACAATACAATTCAGTCAAAACTCATGAACACTCCAGATCTTACATTCGAAAAAGCATGCAAGATTGCTACCACAATTAAAGAATGCTTGAGAGTTTCATCCACCACAGACTGCAGTGGCCGTATACAGTCACAGGGCAGTGTTTATGGCCAAACCAAGAGGCACTAATCCAAAACTAAAGTATGGCGGGGAGCAGAGTTCAGCCAGTTGTTATCGGTGCAACGGTAATCACTCATTCCTATTTTGTCAGTTTAAAATAGCCAAGTGCTATAACTGCCATAAAAAAGGCCATATCGCCTCAGCATGTTAGGCCAAGCTTAAAACAGGAAACCAACAAACTGCGGGAAACAAGCGACAACAACAGAAAGGAGTTCATAACTTGGAGATGAACTTGGGTTGCACACCATTTGTGCAACCAACATCAATAAGCCTACAACGAGCCAAGGCAAGGACTTTCGAATTAAACTAATGATAAATGAACAGCTAATCGATATGTGTATTGACACTGCAGCAGATTGTTCGGTCATGAGCAAAGACCTGTACGAAACAAAGTTCTCACAGATACAATTGTTTGCGAGTAAGGTCAAGCTGAGAACCTACTCGGGCGAAGTTTTGGAGACATGTGGACAAATGAACTGTAAAGTTCAGCATAATGGTCAGTCAATAACACTTCCCATCGTAGTGGCCAGCTACTGAAATAAACCAACCCTCCTTGGAAAGGATTGGCTGAGTAGAATAGAGTTAGACTGGAAGAACATTTTCAGCGTTGATTTGTCCAAATCACGTCTTGAAAATGTCATAAGCAAACATGCAAACAATTTTGCTGACAGTTACACGGAAATAACAGGGTACTCTGCACACATTCGACTTAAGCAAGATGTGAGACCTGTGTACTGTCGACCAAGACCGGTACGATATGCACTAAAGCAACAAGTGGAGGAAGAACTCAACAGGTTAGAGCGGAATGGAGTACTCGTGAAGACAGACCAGAGTAACTGGGCAACGCCAATTGTGGCCGTACCCAAGGCCGACAAAACTGTTCGACTATGTTATGACTACAAAGTCAATGCCTACTATGTTCTGTTGTGCTGAAGCAAAGCAAGAATTTCATTGTCCTATCAGGGACACATGACAATAAACTCACTTGAACTTGAACTTGAACTTGAAGTCACAATCAACCAAGCCATTGATGACGAACAATATCCGTTACCAACCTCGCAAGATCTGTACATAGAACTTAGCGGAACAAGAGTCTTCACTAAACTGAATTTGTCTCATGCTTACGCCCAACTCAATGTCAATAAGGAAAGTCAGCGGTACTTGACAATCAACACACATAAAGGCTTGTATTCATATACAAAGCTGCCCTATGGTGTGAAACCCTCCCCGAAAATGTTTCAGTCTGTCATGGACAAAATGTTACAAAGCATTCCGCACTGTGTGTGCAACCAGGATGACCTGCTGATATTCACAGAGGGCGTGGTAGAACATCTGGAAGTCCTTGAGCAAGTTCTCACAGACTGAACTGCCACAATGTCAAACTGCGACAAAGTAAATGTGCATTTGTGCAGTCAGAGGTGGTCTACCTTGGACTCAAAGTAGACGCCAATGGACTTTGCCCTGTGATGGCGAAAGTGGAAGCAATAGTGAATGCTCCAAAACCCAACAATGTGTCAAGAGCGACGATCATTCCTTGGGATGCTGCAGTTCCATGCATGATTCCTTCCAGATTTAGCAACCGTGCTAAAGCCATTACATCATCTGTTACAAAAAGATGTGAAATGGATGTGGGGAACGGACAGCAACGTGCATATGGACATCTGCAAGGAAAAGTTGACAAGTGACAAACTCCTTGTTCACTACGATACGACACGCAAGATGAAACTTGATTGTGATGCATCAAGTTATGGTGTAAGTGCAGTGAACGTAATGAATGACAGACAGGAAAAGCCTATTGCTTTTGCATCCTGCACCCTATCACTGAGTGAACGTAATTATGCACAGATAGAATAGGAAGCACTCAGTATTGTGGTCGGAATCAAGAAATTCCATCAGTTTCTTCTCGGCAGACCATTCACCCTAGTGACTGATCACAAACCACTACTAGTGATACTTGGTCCCAAGTCAGCTATACCTTCCATGGCGGCATCAAGGATACACCACTGAGCAATTTTGCTGTCCCAGTGTGACTACAAGTTTGAGTACAGAAGCTCCAAGTGCAACTGCGTTGCAGATGTGTTGTCCCGGTTGTCCCATGAGAACTCTGACGTGGGAAGTGAGAACTCAATCTACACACTGCAAGTTGTAGATGAAGACTTTTCAGTGACTGCAACAGAAATTGCAACAGAAACAGAGAAAGACACTGTGCTGAAGTGGGTCTATGAACAGACATTGAATGGTTGGACTGAAATCAATAGTGGATTGAACTCAGTTCTGAACTCAGAGCTAAAGCCTTTCCATAATCGACGCCATGAATTATCATGTGAGCAGGGATGCATTAAGTGCGGTTACAGAATGGTTGTACCAGAGTCTTTGAGAAACAAAATTATGAATGAACTTCATGCCGAACATCCTGGCATAGTGAACATGAAGTCAATTGCCAGAAGTTTTGTGTATTGGCCTGGTATTGACTGTGACGTCGAGTCACTGGTGAGCAAATGTAGCGTCTGCCAAAATTGCCGGAGTAAACCACCAAAAACACCACTGCAACCTGGTCATGGCCAAGTAGACCTTTTCAGAGAGTTCATGTAGATTTTTGTGAAAAGGGTATTGATCACTTTCTGGTACTAGTAGATAGTCATTCCAAATGGATTGATGTTAAGCATATGGGGCAAAGCACTACTACTGAGTGTACCATAGATGAGTTGAGATCCATTTTTGCATGCCATGGTTTACCGGAAGAACTTGTTTCTGATAACGGGCCTCAGTTTTGTTCAGAACGGTTCAAAGAGTTCATGCATCGGAATGGTGTAAAACACACACTTGTTCCCCCATACCATCCAGCCTCCAATGGGGTGGCGGAAAGATCTGTTAGAGTTTGTCAAAGATGCTCTAAAGAAACAGGTTTTGCAGGGTAGTTCAAAGCTCAGCATGAAACATCATTTTGCTAGTTTCTTGCTGAAGTACAGAACCACACACAACACACAACAATGGGTTACTCACCTGCAGAACTGTTGATGAAGAGAATGCTAAGAATATGCCTAAGTCTAGTTCAACCCAATTTGGCCTTGAAAGTTGAACAAAAACAGTTAAGTCAAAGCGCCATTTTGACTCTCACAAAAAGGAGAGGTACTTCAAGCCAGATGAGCAGGTTCATGTTCTCATTCCTCCCAACAAGTTCAGTCGAGGCAAATGGGGTTGGGAAAATAGTGGAAGTGTGTTGAACAAAAAGATACTTAGTTGAAGTTGGAGATAGGATCAAAAGTGTTCATGTTGATCAAATGATTCCAGCCAAAGATGAACCAAAAACTGAGCATTAAATCCTAATCCCTGAGTTTTCATCTGGAAGTGAGTTGGAAAAGACCACTGTGATTGAAACATAAAGTTCAGTTAGTACAGGCAAAGAAACAGATTCCTCTGGTCAAAGCCAGGGTACTAAAACAGAGCCAAACAAGCCACCAGTTGAGTAACACCTAAACCAGTTACACCTGTTACTGTTATATGATCAGGCAGGACCCGTAAACCAGTAGTCGGGTTATGTTTGTAAGTTAAATAACTCACTGCACAAGTAAAACAAAAATGTGTAGATATGTAAAATAAAAATATTATGTTTATCATTTAAGATTTCATGAATACTGGTTTAAATCAAGTATCACAACAACAAAATTGTACTTAGATTTAATACTTTAAAAAAGGAGAGCAGTGTAATGTATTCATACATATTCATGTGTATGTTAATGAGTGGGTGTTGTATATTGGGTAATAAATCTCTCTCTCTCTCGTCAACCTGCATTTAAGTTGTTATTCATTCTGCCGTCCAGAATATAACAGTCCCCTAAGTACCAAACTTGCATTTTGTGGATTCTGAGCATGCTGCTATAAAGCTAGCGAAGGACATGTTAGCAAATCAGTTCTTTCCAAGCCATCATCCGCTTGTAAATTAAGGTGTAATTACGCAACAAACAAATAAAAACATGTAGAGTACTTATGTGTGTGTCTTCCTTATCCATTCTCTTGCTGTGATGAGAAGAAATATAAAAGTATTTTCTGGGCTGTTTTGCTTCTTTGGTTCACATTTAGATCTTTTGTTTTCCATCCATTTTAACTTCTGTTGTTCAGACGCTGAACGAGGGTATTCTCCTCAATCTTCCTCAGGGCCCCAGAAATGTTTTTCATTCATTTTTGTCTCTTGATGTAATGCAAGATTGGTCAGATTCCCATTGCTTCCCTGATACTTTTTTATTACAATGAATTATACATAGAGACACAAATGTCCCAGCTCTTATATTCTATGCCATGTTCAGCATCCCATACATTTTCTTCTCCATCTTATCTATGTTTGCTAACACTTCCAGGGATCTATGAGCTTGTACACCCTGGTCCATCTGTTTATCATCACTACCTAGGACTCTGCCACTTACTATGTATATCCTTCCTTGGTTTACCTTCCCAAATTGTCAGGAAGAAACTCTATAAAGCCATCTATTTTTATATCATTTGTTAACTTACGATACTAAATATATTCATTTCCAAGTAATTAATGCATATTGTAAACATCAATTGTGTCCTAGCACCAATCCATGTGGTACATCATGGGTCACAGACTTCTAACCAGATTCATCCCAACAAGATTAGGATGAAGGTTGTGTACTCAATGATATGGCTCACTATCTGACTTATTCACAATCTACAAACCCAAGCTTCAGTAAGTGATCTGTTAAGGGCAGCACAAATGCATTGAAGTAGTTTCAGGACCAATGCTGACAGATCTATAAACCTGCCATGACAATCCAATGATGTCCCTGAAAGAATGATGCATTTTTAATAATGTTGTCCTTTTTTTGAGAAGCTCATCCAGGTCTCTCTCAGATGCATATGAAATCCGATTGCACTATTTTGAAAAAGAGCAGGGAAGTTACCTTTGGCTGTTGACCAATATGTGTTTCTTTATCAACAAATAAATATTGACATATAAGCCTGAAGTTTAAACGAAATGGTGTCCTTAATGCTATGATATGGAGTGATGGGAGGACATTTTCTCTTAGTTTCATTTCAGCGAATGAGAAGATATGGTTTATATAAGTAGGTCAAAGGAAACAGTTACACCAATATTACATGTGGTCTATCTATCACTGCCCAGGATTAAAATGTATCTACAACAGCATATGCAAAATGTCAGTAACATATCTGTTTTTAACTTCAAATTTGAAATGCTCAACCTGCATGTAGAACTGCATTGTATGATTACAACAGAGAAAAAATCCTTTCTTCTACATTTCTGTCAGTAGCCCAACATAATGCAGAGGTAGTATTCCATTGTGCCTGAAGCCAATGTCCTTCTTGGCAGTAGAGGGCACACATCTGGGAAGTGTTCCTGGAGCAGCCAAGTTGATTAACTGC
Organism: Okamejei kenojei; assembly: GCA_035221665.1. Lineage (NCBI taxonomy): Eukaryota > Metazoa > Chordata > Chondrichthyes > Rajiformes > Rajidae > Okamejei > Okamejei kenojei. Next base: position 44,789,558 of record CM069135.1, on the reverse strand, counting down.
AGTGCATTTTGTAGATGGCATTTATTGCATGCACAGTGTGCTGGTGGCAGAAGCAATAAGTGTGGGTGGAATACTAATCACACAGGCTGCCTTGCACTGGATAGTGTTGCTTTTCTGTGTGTTGTTGGAGCTGCACTCATCCAGGCAGTGAAGTTCAAGTTCAAGTTCAAGTGAATTTATTGTCATGTGTCCCTGATAGGAATGAAATTCTTGCTTTGCTTCGGCACACAGAACATAGAAGGCATTTACTACAAAACAGATCAGTGTGTCCATATATCATTATATAAATACATACACACGTGAATAAATAAACGAAACTGATAAAGTGCAAATAACAGATAACAAATAATGGGTTATTAATGATCATCGTATTGTCCGATCCAGGTTTAATAGCCTGATGGCTGTGGGGAAGTAGCTATTCCTGAACCTGGGTGTTGCAGTCTTCAGGCTCTTGTACCTTCTACCTGAAGATAACAGGGAGATGTATGTGTGGCCAGGATGGTGTGGGTCCTTGATGATGCTGCCAGCCTTTTTGAGGCGGCGACTGTGATAAATCCCCTCGATGGAAGGAAGGTCAGATCCGATGATGGACTGGGCAGTGTTTGCTTCTTTTTGAAGTCTTTTCCTCTCCAGGGCGCTCAAGTTGCCGAACCAAGCCACGATGCAACCAGTCAGCAAGCTCTCTACTGTGTGCCTGTAGAAGTTAGAGAGAGTCCTCCTTGACAAACCGACTCTCTGTAACCTTCTCAGGAAGTAGAGGCGCTGGTGTGCATTCTTGATAATTGCATTAGTGTTCTCGGACCAGGAAAGATTTTTAGAGATGTGCACGCCCAGGAATTTGAAGCTCTTGACCCTTTCAACCATCTGTGGGTTGAAATACTGTTGATACACTGTGGGTCCCCATCCTGCTCCTTCCAAAGTCCACAATCAGTTCCTTGGTTTTGCTGGTGTTGAGGGTCAGGTTATTGTGCTGTCACCATATGGACAGTTGCTCGATCTCTCTTCTATACTCTGACTCATCCCCACCAGTGATACATCCCACAACAGTGGTGTCGTCAGCGAACTTGATGATGGAGTTCACAATGTGACTGGCTACGCAGTCATGAGTATAGAGTGAGTACAGCAGGGGGCTGAGCATGCAGCCTTGCGGTGCTCCCGTGCTGATTGTTATCGAGGCTGATACATTTCCACCAATATGAATGGACGGTGGTCTGTGAATGAGAAAGTCAGGATCCAATTGCAGAGGGATGCGCAGAGACCCAGTTCTGAGAGCTTGGTAACCAGCTTGGAGGGGATGATTGTGTTAAATGCTGAGCTGTAATCGATAAATAACAGCCTGACATATGAGTTTTTGTTGTCCAAGTGGTCCAAAGCAGAGTGGAGCGCCAGCGAGATCGCATTCACCATTGATCTATTGTGGCGGTAAGCGAACTGCAGTGGGTCCAGGTTTTTGTCAAGGTAGGAGTTGATTTGCTCCATGATCAACCTCTCAAAGCACTTCATCACCACAGGCGTTAGTGCCACTGGTCGATAGTCATTGAGGCATGTAACCTTCCTCTTCTTGGGAACTGGTATAATTGATGCCCTTTTAAAGCAGGTGGGGACCTCAGACCTCAGAAGTGAGAGGTTGAAAATGTCCGTAAAAACTACAGCCAGTTGGTCCGCACAGGTTTTTAGAACACGACCGGGTATTCCATCAGGTCCAGGCGTTTTTCGAGGGTTCACCCCTCTGAAGGATTTCCTGACATTGGCCTCTGTGACTGAGACTGAAATACCATCACAGCGAATGGGGGCTTGGGAAGGCACATCAGTATTCTCCCTATCAAAGCGTGTGTAAAACGCATTGAGCCCGTCAGGGAGTGATGTTTCGCCGACATTTGAGCTGCCTCCTGGTTTCGCCTTGTAGGAGGTGATTGCATTCAGGCCCCGCCACAGCTGCCGAACATCTGTCTCATCCTCCAGTTTGGAGCCGGTCCCTTTTGACCTTTTTGATAGCCTTACCAAGGTCGTATCTGGACTTCTTGTAGTCCACTGTATCATCAGACATGAATGCTCGGTGTCTGGACTTCAGAAGAGTTCAGAAGAGTGAAGAGTATCCCATTATACTCATGACTTTTGCATTGCAGATGGTGGAAGGACTTCCCAAGAATAACAACAATGGAGATAACACATTCCAAGTTTCAGGTTGTCAAAAGTTGAGATTGGTATATCCTGGCTATAAACCCAGTGTTTTTGTTTTTGTCATGATATGTACTGAAATGGCGTATCTGTACCTTTAAAATAAGTCGAAACTAGATTTTCAAGTTTGAGAATTTTTAATATTACATTACGAACGTTTAAAATGTAACATTTATTACTTAAATTAACCAGTCAGACTCTTAAACAACTTAAGCAGTTTGTGGACAACAATCCGCCATGGACACCAGCAATGAGAAATGATATGTGTCCAACCCTTTTTTATCTACAAAAGAAGCACTGTACAAACTTAACTATATACTTGAACACCTAATGTTCAGACCCTGACCCAGCCTCCTGCAGAAACCCGACTATTGATATTTAATAAGCTGGCAGCACAAATATAACCCCTCTCATGGCAAACACTCACTGCACAACAGAGGAAAGACACAAAATGCTGGAGTAACTCATGTTCAAAAATTCATAAGTGATAGGAGAAGAATTAGGCCATTCGGCTCATCAAGTATACTCCACCATTCAATTATGGCTGATCTATCTTTTCCTCTATTAACCCCATTCTCCTGTCTTCTCCCCATAACCCCCTGACATCTGTACTAATCAAAAGATTAAAAGAGGAGCAGGTACATGCATAGGAAAGTTTAGAGGGTTATGGGTAAAACACAGGCAAATAGGACTAACTTAGATAGAGTATCTTGGTCGGCATGGATGAATTGAGCCGCAGGGCCTGTTTCCATGCTGTATGACTCAATGACTACGACAGTTGTGATCTCAATTACTATAAAAATGGTGATTCCAAAAAAATTCAATTGATGGTTGCCAGCATGTTGCACAGCCTGACCCACTGAGTTACTCCAGCATTTCATGTCTATCTTTGGTATAAACCAGCATCTGCTGTTCATTTGTTATTACATATACCGCAAGAGAGGTCTCTGGGGGAACATGTGGTTTTTACCTACACAGACAGCCTCACAGATACACAGATCTATGGACTGTAATTCAGCAGATAATGAGAATTTTGTTTTTTTCCCACTTAACCAGTCCTCAGTCCATGCCAATGTACAACTCCCATAATCGCCCAGCTATAAATTCAACACCTTTAATTGATTTGTCCATTCTGAGCTTGCTGGCATCATTTCAAGGCTGGTTAGGGAGAGATTGCAACCTTCACGTGGTCCACCCTGTTTTGACGAATGCAATCAACCTGGCATGTACAAACAGAAGATGAAGAAGAAGAAGAAGAAGAAGAAGAAGAAGAAGAAGAAGGAGAAGAAGAAGAAGAAGGAGGAGAAGAAGAAGAATCATAGAATCATAGAAAATAGGTGCAGGAGTAGGCCATTCGGCCCTTTGTGCCTGCACCGCCATTCAATATGATCATGGCTGATCATCCAACTCAGTATCCTGTACCTGCCTTCTCTCCATACCCCCTGATCCCTTTAGCCACAAGGGTCACATCTAACTCCCTCTTAAATATAGCCAATGAACTGGCCTCAACTACATTCTGTGGCAGAGAATTCCACAGACTCACCACTCTCTGTGTGAAAAAATATCTTCTCATCTCGGTCCTAAAAGACTTCCCCCTTATCCTTAAACTGTGACCCCTTGTTCTGGAGTTCCCCAACATCGGGAACAATCTTCCTGCATCTAGCCTGTCCAACCCCTTAAGAATTTTGTAAGCCTCTATAAGATCCCCCCTCAATCTCCTAAATTCCAGCGAGTACAAGCCGAGTCTATCCAGTCTTTGTTCATATGGAAGTCCTGCGATCCCAGGAATCAGTCTTGTGAACCTTCTTTGTACTCCCTCTATGGCAAGAATGTCTTTCCTCAGATTAGGAGACCAAAACTGTATGCAATACTCCAGGTGTGGCCTCACCAAGACCCTGTACAACTGCAGTAGAACCTCCCTGCTCTTGTACTCAAATCCTTTTGGTATGAATGCCAACATACCATTCTCTTTCTTCACAGCAAGCCTACTTTCAATGACTGGTGTACCATGACAGCCAGGTCTCGTTGCATCTCCCCTTTTCCTAATCAGCCACCATTCAGATAATAATCTACCCTCCTGTTTTGCTGCCAAAGTGGATAACCTCACATTTATCCACATTATACTGCATCTGCCATGCATTTGCCCACTCACCCAACCTATCCAAGTCACCTTGTAGCCTCCTAGCATCCTCCGCACAGCTAACACTGCCCCCCAGCTTCGTGTCATCCGCAAACCTGGAGATGTTGCATTCAATTCCCTCATCCAGATCATTAATATATATTGTAAATAGCTGGGGTCCCAGCACTGAGCCTTGCGGTACCCCACTAGTCACTGCCTGCCATTCTGAAAATGACCCGTTTATTCCTACTCTTTGCTTCCTGTCTGCCAGCCAGTTTTCTATCCACATCAATACTGAACCCTCAATACCGTGTGCTTTAAGTTTGTATGCTAATCTCTTATGTGGGACCTTGTCGAAAGCCTTCTGAAAGTCCAGATATAACACATCCACTCATTCTCCCTTATCCACTCTACTAGTTACATCCTCAAAAAATTCGATAAGATTCGTCAGACATGATTTACCTTTCGTAAATCCATGCTGACTTTGTCCAATGATTTCACCGCTTTCCAAATGTGCTGCTATCCCATCTTTAATAACTGACTCTAGCATTTTCCCCACTACCGATGTTAGACTAATTGGTCTGTAATTACCCGTTTTCTCTCTCCCTACCTTTTTAAAAAGTGGGGTTACATTAGCTACCCACCAATCCTCAGGAACAACACCAGAATCTAAAGAATTTTGAAAGAGTATCACTAATGCATCCACTATTTCTGGGGCTACTTCCTTAAGTACTCTGGGATGCAGCCTATCTGGCCCTGGGGATTTATCGGCCTTTAATCCATTCAATTTACCTAACACCACTTCCCGGCTAACCTGGATTTCACTCAGTTCCTCCATCTCATTTGACCCCTGGTCCCCTGCTATTTCCAGCAGATTATTTATGTCTTCCTTTGTGAAGACAGAACCAAAGTAGTTATTCAATTGGTCTGCCATGTCCTTGTTCCCCATGATCAATTCACCAGTTTCTGACTGCAAGGGACCTACATTTGTTTTAACTAACCTTTTTCTCTTCACATATCTATAAAAACTTTTGCAGTCCGTTTTTATGTTCCGTGCCCGTTTTCTTTCATAATCTATTTTCCCTTTCCTAATTAAGCACTTTGTCCTCCTCTGCCGGACTCTGAATTTCTCCCAGTCCTCCGGTAGGCTGCTTTTTCTGGCTAATTTGTATGCTTGTTGTGTAAGAAGAAAAAGAAGGCAGAGATTGTAAACACCCATGTTTCCAGCACCCCTCAGAAATGGAAAGAAATAACTGTCCGTATGCGAAATAAATGTCTAAGTGTGTTTATTCCAGCAAATTATAAATATAAATTAGTACTTTGTTACTTCGTGTCATTTGTCCTTTGGTTCTTTGTGTCACTTTCTCACCTCTCCTGAGCACCTATACTTATGCATGAGAGCAGTCCTGAACTACCTCATTAACCATATAACCATATAACAATTACAGCACGGAGACAGGCCCTCTCGGCCCTTCCAGTCCGTGCCGACCATTTGTTTTCCCCTAGTCCCATCTACCTGCACTCAGACCATACCCCTCCATTCCCTTCACGTCCATATACCTATCCACTTTACTTTTAAATGTTAAAATCGATCCTGCCTCCACCACCTCTGCTGGAAGCTCATTCCACACAGCCACCACCCTCTGAGTAAAGAAGTTCCCCCTCACGTTACCCCTAAACTTCTGTCCCTTAATTCTCATGTCATGTCCTCTTGTTTGAATCTTCCTTACCCTCAATGGGAAAAGCTTATCCACGTCAACTCTGTCTATCCCTTTTATCATTTTAAAGACCTCAATCAAGTCCCCCCTTAACCTTCTGCGCTCCAAAGAATAAAGACCTAACTTGTTCAACCTTTCTCTGTAACATAGTTGCTGGAACCCTGGCAACATTCTAGTAAATCTCCTCTGTACTCTCTCTATTTTGTTGACATCCTTCCTATAACTAGGCGACCAAAATTGTACACCATACTCCAGAATTGGTCTTACCAATGTCTTGTACAATTTTAACATTACTTCCCTACTCCTATATTCAATGCTCTGATTTATAAAGGCCAGCACACCAAAGGCTTTCTTTACCACCCTATCTACATGTGATTCCACCTTCAGGGAACTATGCACAGTTATTCCTAGATCTCTCTGTTCCACAGCATTCCTCAATTCCCTACCATTTACCATGTATGTCCTATTTTGATTTGTCCTGCCAAGATGTAGCACTTCACACTTATCAGCATTAAACTCCATCTGCCATCTTTCAGCCCACTTTTCCAAATGGCCCAAATCTCTCTGTAGACTTTGAGAATCTACTTCATTATCCACAATACCACCTATCTTTGTATCATCTGCATACTTACTTATCCAATTTTCCACCCCATCATCCAGATCATTGATGTACATGACAAACAACAGTGGACCCAACACAGATCCCTGAGGCACCCCACTGGTCACCGGCTTCCAACCTGACAAACAACCATCCACCATTCCTGACAAACAACCATCCACCATTACTCTCTGACATCTCCCATTCAGCCACTGTTGAATCCATCTTGCTACTCCGCCATTATTGATGACCCTCAGACTATCTTGAGCAGACTTTACTGGCTTTACCTTGTACTAAATGTTATTCCCTTATCATGTATCTGTACACTGTGAATGGTTCAATTGTAACCATGTATTGTCTTTCCACTGACTAGTTAGCACGCAACAAAAGCTTTTCACTGTACCTCGGTAAACGTGACAATAAATTAAAGTAAACTAAAGTAACCTTGTAAAGTAACCCATTGAATCCATTCTAAAATCCAGGTTCTCCCTGTGACTGCGTGGCTTTTTTCCGAGCACTCAATTTTCCTTCCACATCCCAAAGACGCAGATTGAAGGAGGGTGGGGAGGTAGCTTATTTAGCCTCTGTAAAGTGTGTAGGGAGTAGATGTGAAAGTGGGATCAGATAGAACTAGAATGTATAGATGATCAATGGTCGGTGCAAACTCTATCTGTTTCTGGTGTTAAGGGCCTGTGTCCATGCTCTATCTTTCAATCAATCAATTCAAAAATATCTTAGTTCTACTTGAGATTTGTTGCTTTTTTGACAACATTAGTTCCTTTAATATTATTTTAACTTGTTAAAATATATATTAATTTGATATTAGTAAAATAGTGCAATCCAATCTGTTTGCTTCAAGTATCTAAACTTGACTGGAAAAAAATATTTTGCTGAGATATTTTATATATTCTTTCTGTATACAAGTTAAGTTTACCAATAATTAGATTTCAGTTCATTTTGTAAAAATACAGACCTGTTACAAATGAAAGGTTTATAATAATTCAGTATATAGTTGATCTATTACAAAAGCAGACATACAAGGGGTAAATCGTATAATCAACTTCATTATGAGCTGCTACCTCCCTAGAGCCTTAATAATGCAGTCAAGAATTACGACCTACAACCACGCACAAAATGAGAAAAGCACAGGTGCAGTAAACACAGTGAAAAAGAGATTTCAGCGATATTATAAATGAGTAAGCTAATTTTTTGAGCTTCCACTGCGCACTAACAGATGTGAGTGGTTACGCACTCACATCTTGATCTTTAGGCAATTGACAAAAATATATCTGCTGTCTTTTATCTTTGTTCCTAAACAGAATTGAATGTTTCTATAGATCGTGAAAGGAGATAATTTATATTGAGTTGAATGATAAACTACAGTGGAGCAATCAATCATTTTGAATGGGAAGGACAGCGTAGATCATTTTTAACACTACTTCTAATCTCCTTGCAAGCTCCAACCTAATCTGCGTTTTGAAGATGAAATATCCTGATTCTGAATGGATAAAGGGATGGAAACGTAATTAAAGTTTAAATTTCCCTTTTACCTCAGTGTCTTACATGCAGATGAGTCATGCTTTTAATTATTCACTGTATGTTAACACTTTTTATCAGGTAACATTGTTCATCAAGGATGCTTGCATCTGTTAACTAATGGAGAGCAGAAAGGGGAGATAATGGATAAATAGGACAAGCCCAATACACTAACTTGGTCGGAGTGAGCCGAACGTCCCGTTTCTGTGGTTTATACCTCGGTCACTCTATGTACATGCGTTGACTAACTGTGATATCAAGGTGAACCAATCAACGAAAGAGTGTAGCAACCAATATTCTGGAATACTTTATGATAACTTAAAAGGTACCAGATTTCTCAACCAGTTATCCTATTTACTGTAAATACTGTACAGTATTTACTATAAATATCACAATGTTAGGAACTTGAATCTTCACTATAAGTGCAAGCAGCAGACAGTTTACAAACACATTGATAGCATCCAGTCTGATATCAGAGAGAAAAATAATTAATGCAGTGTCTTATATTAGAAATATTGTATTACAAACAAAATTTGTTTAGGGTAAAAAAGATTAGTTTAGTTTATTTTATGTTAGTGATACAGCTTGGAACCAGGCCCTTCGGCCCACCATGTCCAGCTCAACCATCGATCACCCATTTACACAAGTTCTACCCCATTTATCTCACTTTCACATCCACTCCTTACACACTAAGGAAAATTTGCACTGGCCATTTAACTTAAAAGCCCGCACATCTTGTACATTCTCCCTGTGACCACGTGGGTTTTTCTCCGGGTACTCCAGTTTTCTCCCATATTCCAAAGATGTTTGTAGATTAATTGGATTTTGTAGATTGCCCCAAGAGTGTAGAGGATAGAACTCGTGTATGGGTGATCTATGGTTGGCATTTACTCGTGGGCTGATGGGCCTGTTTCCATGCTATATCTCTAAACCAAACTGAAGTAAACTAAACTAAACAAAACAAATATAAGGTCAAAAGAAAAAGTGCAACATTTTCCCATTGGTTTGGCGTGCATCAGTGAACAGTTTGTGGGGCGAAAACTATCTTTACAACCACTTGCTTCAATTTTAACCTTGCAGGAAAATGATCAAATGTGTAATCAAGTCTCAAGCAGAAACCACTTATCTATAAGGAAAGGAAAAGAACAAAACAATTGTTCAGACTCAAGCCAGTAAACCTGGAAGTAAACGATCAGTCAAGTCAAGTCAAGTGTATTTATCACATACACATATAAGATGCGCAGTGAAATGGCAACATCTGCGGATTGTGCAAAAACAACAGAACAACAGAACAGAATAGAACAGAACCAGTATTTAAATTTTAGAAAAAAAAAAATTTTAAGACACAACACAACAGTAAATTAGTCCCTGGTGAGTTAAGTGTTTACAGTCCTGATGGCCTGTGGGAAGAAACTTTGTTTCATCCTCTCTGTTTTCACAGCGTGACAGTGGAGGCGCTTGCCTGACCATAGCAGCTGGATCAGTCCGTTGCTGGGGTGGTAGGGGTCCCTCATTATGTTGCTGGCTCTGGATCTGCACCTCCTGGTGTATAGGACCTGAAAGGGTGTGTGTGTAGTTCCTATGGTGCGTTCGGCCGAATGAACAACTCCCTGCAGAGCCTTCCTGTCTTGGGCAGAGCTGTTTCCCAAACCAGATTGAGATGTTGCCGGACAAGATGCTTTCTACAGCCCCAGAGTAGAAGCGCTGAAGGATCCTCAGAAGCACTACCGAGGTGAGGGCCACCGGTCAGTAGTCATTCAAGCAGGCAGGAGAGGCATTCTTTGGCACTGGTACAATGGTGGATCTTTTGAAGCAGGCAGGGACCATGGACTTGGCCAGGGAGAGGTTGAATATTGTGGTAAGCACTGGAGCAAGCTGATTAGCACAAGTCTTTAGTACTCGCCCAGATATACCTTCTGGGCCTACAGCTTTCCTCGTGTTCACACGTGTCAGAGCCCTCCTCACGTCATGCTTGGTCACCGAGAATGTGTGCACATCCCCAGCGGTGGACCTCCCTCCGGCCTCGCTAGCCAGCACGTTGGTGGTGTTGTTGTTCATCGGTGAGCTAGGGGTGATGTTGCCCATCTCGAATCGTGCATAAAAAAGTGGCTGATTCTAATGTTTCTAAAGTAGAGGATATGGATTTTCTTGCCAGCTCTTTCCCCAGTCTTTCCCTTCACCTCTTTCTACCAGATTTCCCCCTTCTACTCCATCAGTCTGAAGAAGGACTCCGACCCGAAAAATCGTTTGTTCATTTCTCTTCACAGATGCTGCCTGACCTACTGAGTACCTCTAGCAATTTATTTTATGTAGTTTCACTCTGTGTAAATAATAATTTGCATTGTATTCTTCCACCCACAATGGATAACATTGTATTTTACCATTGTATCCTCCATCTGTTGCATTCTTGCCCACTTGCTAAACCTATCCATATCGCTGTGCATGTTCTTTACTTCCTCCTGACAACTTGCTCGCTCACCTATTTTTGCATCATCATCAAATGTGGCTACAGTACACCAGGTTCATAAGTTCATAAGGTTTGTTTATCCAAGGAGGATATAAAGAATATGCACAGGGATATTGATAGGTTTAGTAAGAGAGCAAGAAGCTGGCAGATGGAGAATAAGCATTCCATTGGTCTGTAGTCGGCACTTTTATGACAATTTAACACTCTTGGCTCATTTGACTCTTGACCATGTCATCAACATAGATAATGAACAGCTGAGGATCCCTGTGTTACCTCTCAGCATTCTGATCATGAATAAAATTATTCAGACTCGTTATTTTCTCTTACTTAGCCACTTCCCTATTCATTCCCATGCATTTAAATGTCATGAACACTTAATCTGTACAATAACCTTTTATTCAGTACCTTTTCAACTGCTTTCTGGAAATCCAATTACATCTGCTGGTTCCCATTAATCCAGTCGGCTTGTCACATCACAGAACTCAAACATTTCTTATTCAAATACTATTTTCTTTCTATAAAACCAGTCGACTCTGCTCATTGTCTTCTGATTTACTAAGTTTCCTGCTGTTTTCTCTGTAATAACGTCAATTGTGAGGCCAACCCGTCTATAATTTCCTGATTTGTGTCTCCCTCCGGCCTTGACTAGAGGCATTGCATTTGTATTTTTCCAAAGACCAGGGACTTCTCCAGAACCTCTACATCTTGGTAGATTACAATCACCATTTTTATTCTCCCCATAGTCACTTCCTTCCTGACACTAGGATGCAGCTCTTCAGGTCCAGGACATTTGTTGCCCTTTATCACTAGATGTTTGAAAGCGGTCACCTCCAAACTCAGGAGCAACTTCTTCCCCTCTGTTCTTCGATTTCTAAATGGTCTTTCCATAAGCTAGGATACAGTCCAATTTCCCACTATCTCATTTTGTTTGGAACTCTTAGGTTATGATGGTGAGAACTATATTCTGCACTTTTAAGGTGAGAGGGTAACTTGAGGGGCAAGTTTTATATTGTTTCAGACCGATTGCCGATTAAAAAAAATAATCCCAAATATCTGGCCGATCATTAATCTTTGCAGGCTTCTTATTGTCGCAATTAAATTATTTGGTCACATCTTATCAGAGTTATTCTCATTATGTTATCCATTCATTCTCAATTCTGATGAAAAACCTCAGGTCTGAAGCGTTAACTGTTTCTTTCTACAGATATTGCTTACATCATTAAGTATTTTGAGCATTTTCCGGTTTTCCTTCAGATTCATCTGCAGTTTTTTTAATTTTCATGTGCATCTTCAGATGGACGCTGGAATGTAATGATATTCTGTGATTGGCTGAGAGGAGAGTATTCCATATAACAATTTTAAAGTTAATGTTAAGAAAATGTAAATGCTTGCAATAGCATAGTGGTAGAATTGCTGCCTCATAGTGCCAGAGACCTGGGTTTGATCCTGACTAAGAGTGCTGTCTGTGCAGAGCTTGTACATTCTCCCGTGATCACATGTGTTTTCTCTGGATGCTTCGGTTTCCTCCCACACTCAAATATAGATTTGTAGGATAATTGGCTTGTGTAAAATTGTAAATTGTCCCTAGTGTGTCGGATAGTGCAAGTTTACGGGGTGATCGCCGGTTGGCGCAGACTTGGTGGGCTGAAGGGCCTATTTCCATGCTGTTTCTCTAAAGTCACAAGACTAAAGTCTGAAAACAACACAAATTAGTGCGTTACTAACAGTCTTCTGGACTGTTTAAATTAATTGGCCATCTTAATACCTGGAACATTTACAATGCAGTGTCATGCAAGGGAATTCACATTCATCGTCATGATTGCAGCTGACATCCTGCCTAAGGTAGACATTCAGCTGGCACTTGAGGAGGCAACCTTGAGGATAGTGGTCAGGATAGAGCCCGGGTCTCGGGCGTGAGTGTGGTTTATAGTGACAGCGTTAGCAAAGGCTGCAGTCACGAAGCTTAGAAAGCATATGGAAGTGGCTGGTGCAAATTGTTTTATAGATGTAATGGCAGCCATCCATGTGTACCAATTTAAAACAGCAAAATGTTTTAACTTCCAGAGAAGAAGATAAATATTCTTAGCATGCAAACCTAAAGCCAAGATAATAAATTAATTTATATGCCCAAGGGAAGTTTTCTGGACAAAAAAGTAGAAGTATCCTTTACAATAATTTATTTTTTAGGATGTAGCTTTCACTGCCAAAGCCAATTTTATTACCGATCATGTAAGAATATTGTCAGACAAGACATCTATAAAATCATGACCAACATTTTTATATACCATCATAATGTGGGAGCATAAAGTATTCAAAGTAAGCAATTTGTGTCAATGCTGGGGAAAGCACTTTGCTTGTATTTATCTGAAATGAGTCTGATGCTGATTCCGTTTATTTGTAAGGGGATATTCAAAGACTTGGAATGGAAGTTAACATGATAACATTGAATAATCCCACAAATGCTCAAAAAAACAGCCCTCAGGAAATGCAGGTTTAGGTATAAATACAATATCCCAAAGAGATAAGATACTGCATTAATGTCCTGTGTTCCAATTAAACTCACCAAGACCTTGTTTCTTGAACTCCTTTAAATGCATTGGGATTATGTGTCTCTACTTCCTTAAACTTACTAGGGGCCTACTGTTCATGCTCCCTTCAAACGCAATTTGTTCCACCTCCAAAATCCTAACTATGGCAGCTTATAATTTTTTCTGCATTTGAACCCAGTGATGCAGTATTTTCCCAAGTCAGGATGGTAAGCAACTTGGTGAACGCCTGCAGGTTATTCCACTGGAACATCCTACAGGAATTCACCTTATTATATGAAATGTTTGTTGAAGATCATTTGAGATACAATGTAGAATATAGCATAAGGTATGGATCGACGGGTAGCACAGTGGAACAATTGATAGAACCACTGTTTCACAACTCCACAAACCCAGATTCAATCCTGACTTCAGGTGCTGTCTGTGTAGAGTTTACACATTTTTCCTGTGAACACATGGATTTTGTTCAGTGCTTTGCCTTCCTGCTATATCCCAAAGGAGTGTGGATTGATAGATTATTTGGCTACATTATATTGACCCAAGTGCAGCCGATGTGTGCTTCCCTCTGGGGGGAATTGATAGGGAAAATTAGTCTGGGAACGGTATGAACCAGCATTGGCTTGATGGGCTGAATAGCCTCCTTCAATGTTGGGGAAAAAAAAGAACACTTTTTTTTCCCCAACAAAAAAAAAACAAAAAAAGAACAAAAAGGTACAGTTCCTAATCCTACTGAGCCATGAGGCTACTTACACTTAGGACGCTGACCCCTAAATATGTAGTAATTCTGCAAACAACACAAAATTGTCAAGGTTGTAGCAGAGGAAGGTTGTCAGAGTACTCAGCCGGCTATAGACCATTTGAAAATATTGAGAGAAATGATAGTTGGGATTTAATCTGCCATGTATGAGATGTTGCACTTTGGGAGGTCAAGTGTAAGAGGAATGTATAGAGTATAGAGTAAATGGCATGACCTGTAAGAAAGTGATCTTGGAGTACAGTGCTCCCTGTAAGTGGTATAGGATGGTAAAGAAGTCATGCTACATACTTCCTTCATTGCTTCCCCTCATCCTCCGGTGTTCCAGAGAAATTAATTCAAGTCAGTCTAATTGTATTAAAAAGAAACGGCAGATGCTGGTTTATACCAAAGATAGATACAAAATGCACGCGCATCTCAGCTAGTTAGGCAGCATCTCCAGAGAAAATGGTTGGGTGACATTTCGGGTTGGGTCTCAAGAAGGAACTTGTAGCAAATACCCGATAAACCATATACTGCATATAGCAAAGCTTGACGATCTTGATCATGGTTTGTGTGGCTGCTTAAAATGATCAGAGGTTGAGTGCATCTTCGAGCCAACGCATGTGGGAAAAGCAAAGACGTTTTACGACAAAATTAAAGGCATTGTGCTGAATGGTTTTTCCCAAGGATGCTTCCCTCACTTCAACATTTGGCATTGGATTTCTGGTAAATCTGCCAATGACACCACTACGCACAAGAAGCGCAAGAAGCACAAGACGCCATCATATGCGGATGCCGCGAAATGTGTTCTGCTCTGGCCGAGCAATTTCTAATCTTGTGATGATTTTACTTTAAATAATAGTCTGGCACAGGCAAGTCTACACAATACCTAAATAAGATTATTTTGTTTTTAAATAAAACTAAGATCAATCTGCAAATTTTATTTCATGTAATGCAAAATGAGCTTGAAAAGATTGTTTTAGTTTGTTTACATTTATACATAGCAGCATTCTCTAAAGATTTGGCACTTTGTGTGATCGGGAGTAGTCATTCATATGATTTGATTTTGTTGTATTTTACAGTTAGCTTTAAAATATGGAATCACAGCTTAGTAACATTGTTGTTTAAAAGCAAAATGAGATGATATATTTATTTAAGGCACAGGAATAGAAAAGTACATGTCATTGTACATTCATGTTTTAGCATTTCTTGTGCAATCAGCACTACCATTTCCCATGGACACATATGGTTGAGAGTATGCTGTGTTTTAACTTATTAAATATCTTTTTGTAATGTCTTTAAAACGTATTTGAAAGAATTTCCATTTTGCAAAAAGCTATTAGAGTCATAGAGTGATACAGTGCCAACTTGCCCACACCAACCAACATGTCCCAGCTCCACTAGTCTCACCTGCCTGCGCTTGGTCCATATCTCTCCAAACATGTCCTATTCATGTATGTACCTGTCTAACTGTTTCTTAAACATTGGGATAGTCAAAACTAACCATAATCGAACCTGCATGGGGAAACCCCAATGGATTTCTAGTCCATCGCCTTAACCACTCGTCGAATTAAAAGGCAAATTGGGTAGTCTGTGATTGGGAATTCTGTTAACATTGCCTGAGGTTCACTCTCCCTTGGTAAATACAAGATGCAGACAAGATCAATCAAAATTCTCCCACTATCCACACAATGCAGATGATGTACCATTAGCCTCAACAACCTAAGAAGAAAATGTTTGAATATCAAAATAATTACTACATAGGCAATTTAAAATATAAGAAAGTGTGCATTTATGCATACAAATATAGTTTTTTTTGACTAAAAATAGAGACATATAGGTTGCATCAGCCAAAGAAAAAGTGGAGACCTCCATATAGGCAAGGGACCTCCCAAACATTGCAGAATGTACTGTAGATCATTCAAAAAAGGCAAATTTCCTTCCACATCTCCCTACACTGATGTTGCCTGACCCGTTGAGTTCCACCAGCACTTTGTTTTTTTTTGCTTGAGGTTCCAGCTTCTGCAGTGTGCTGTGTCTTCACCTTGGATCATTCAGGGCCTGTCCCACTATGGCGACCTTATTGCCGAGTTTAGGAGACTGTCATGGTCTTGTTGAATCGCCGAAAAGTTGTCATACTTCGACTATGTAGAAGACCTCCGACTATGTAGAAGACTAGCTTCATCCATCAATGGGGCCATTGAAATGAGCAAAGGCAATATAAAAAAAACACTATAGGGGCTGTCCCACTGCGGCGACCTAATTGGCGAGTTTAGAAGAGTTTAGGAGAGTTTGAAAAAGTGTCATGTTGAAGACCTCCTTCGACTATGTGGAAGACCTCCTTCGACCTCCTTCGACTATGTTGAAGACTAGCTTCAACTAACTTCGGGAAAATTGGACATCGAATAGTGGAGAGTGAAGACGACCTTCTTCGACCCCCTTCGACTATGTTGAAGACTACCTATGACTACCTTTGACTACCCCCGATTACCTACGAATAACATGCCGACCTATTACGACCCTACCTCGACTAAACCTACATGTATAGAAAATATCGATTTTTTCCAAGGCGACCTTTTTTTACTCGCGGGCATTTTTCAGCATGTTGAAAAATATGCCGCGACCTAGCTGAGACCTCGAGTACATGGGGACTACTCTCAAGCATGAAGGAGAGTTACAAAGACCTCCTAGGAGCTTGTGTTAACCATGCTGCGTGTATGAGTCGAGGGCAAACTCTTCTGAACTTGCGGATTAGGTCGCCGCAGTGGGACAGCCCCTTTTCTACGGCTATCTCGACTACCTTCGATTACCTACAATAACCTACGATAACATGCCGACCTACTACAACCTACTTCGACTAATCCTACAACTACAAATGTATCGATTTTCTCCATGCCGACCAATTTTTTCAACATGTTGAAAAATTTTCTGCGACCATACCTAGGCCGCACGTAGTAACCACTATGTGGGAACTATTCTCGACCGTGAAGGAGACTCACCAGAGACCATCTACGGTCATGCCTCGACGATGTTGCGAGCTTGTGGCAAGCGCAGTGTCTCCTAAACTCGCCAATATGGTCGTCATAGTGGGACAGGCCCTTCAGACATAGTACAAAACAGTACTAGATGTCAAACAAAAGACAACTTACACAGTAAATCAGCCCCCCCCCCCCAATCTTTGCACATCCCCAATCCTTTCCATTCATCACTTTAATTTTATGTTTCATGGACCTTGTGTTTTATGACTGTTGGAAGATCAATTTCCCTCCTAGGATAAATAACGTTCTATCGTATCATAAATGAATGTTCTTATTCACTGTAATTAATTCGATATGTTGAAATTTGCATGCGCTGCTTCAAATTATGGATCAAGAGAGATGATCCTTCATTTAAAGGAAGGCTAAGTAAAAAATAACTGTGCCTATATCGTATACATTAAGGAAGACTGAGATAAATTATAGGCAAATTGAGAAAGAGGTTTTAGGCATTCTCTTAAGAGTGAAAAGGTTTATTCATTTTTTGGTCAAGATTCTGGCATTTATAATCTCTTGTAGCTGCACCAGATCTTATTGGGCAGATCTTTCAGCTTGGTCATGGATTGCAAAAAAATGAACAATAACAGCAATGACTCAGCTGAGAATGCAAAAATGGGTTATTCCCTCACACAACAGGTTATAGAAGGTAAAGATACAATACAAATGCAGATTTCCAATATGGGGAACGTGTTATATTTGTGCAAAGATGTCAATTGGTGATCTTTATGTTAAAATTATAATGTATGTGGTAGAATAAACATACATTATTCTGTTTAATAGAAATATTAAACTATTTTATTTAATGTTAAAATGTTTAAAACATTTCACAAGAAGGACAAGAAGCGCAAGAAGCGCAAGACGCCATTGTATGCAGATGCCGAGAAGTGTGTTCAGCTCTGGCTGAACAATTTCTAATCTTGTGATGTAGACTCGATAAGAAGATAGCATTGTGTGAATTCTAGATTATAATTCTAAATCCACCACCAACATACTTGCACCTCCCCTCGTCCCTCTGTCCCACACATCCACACCCATTATTTCTGAGGTTTTTTTGAGGCAGGTTCTTCACACAGAGAGTGGTAGGTGCAAGGCAAGCACTGTCAGGGAGGTGGTAGAAGCAGGTATGATGGAAACATTTATGAGACATTTGGACAGATGCATGAACAGGCAGGGACCAGGGAGATACAGACCATGTGCAGGCAAGTTGAATTATTTCAGTTTGGCGTCATGGTCAGCACAGAAATGGTGGGCTGAAGGGTCTTTTCTGTTCTCTTCTATGTCCTATGCTGCCTTTTTGTTACTTCCTCCACTTTCTGTCTACATGTAATGCCTTCACAATTACCCAGACCAATAATATCTCTAACTTTTATTGGAATATTAACATTATTTTGCTTTATCCACATGTTGATGGGGCTTTCCAACATATTCATTTGGGACATCCTTTAAAATGCTCTTAGGTAATGCTGTCAAATGCTTGATGCTTGAGATTTGGCTGGATAAAATCAGGGTGCCACCCAAAGCTAGTAAATGTTTGCATGATTTTCATTTATATTTGATAACTGTTAATGTTATTAATTGCACATTAGCAATTGAGTATAGGCCACATCTAATGCCAGGCATGAAAGGATGTTGGCTTCCTAGTAGTAATAAAATATTGCAGCTGCTGACCAACGTTAAAAAAAAAACTTATCAATGTCAAATATACTTACAGTGGCTTGCAAAAGTTTTCATACCCCTTGAACTTTTCCACATTTTGTCACCTTACAACCGCAAACGTAAATGTATTTTATTGGGATTTTATGTGATAGACCAACATAAAGTGGTGCATAATTGTGAAGTGGAAGGAAAATGATACATGGTTTCCAAATTTTATTACAAATAAAAAACTGAAAAGTGTGGCGCGCAAAAATATTCAGCCCCATTTACTCTGATACCGCTAAATAAAATCCAGAGCAACCAATTGCCTTCAGAAGTCACCTAATTAGTAAATAGAGTCCACTTGTGTGTAATCTAATCTCAGTATAAATACAGCTGTTCTGTGAAGGCCTCAAAGGTTAGTTAGAGAACATTAGTGAACAAACAGCATCATGAAGCCCAAGGAACACACCAGCCATGTCAGGGATGCAGCATCTTTAATGCTTCATATCAAAGAGTAGGAAAGTTATAACATTTTGAGAGTTTAAAAATCAAGTCTGTAATTTATCCCATCAGATAAAGCATAAAAAGAACTTTAATTTGATACCTAATTCACTTTTACATGGTCATTTTCATACTCGGAAATTAGCATCTTGTTCCCTATTGCTTTTCCATTAATTCAATTCAATTCAATTCAATCTTTAATTGTCATTGTGCAGTGTCCAATACAGAGACAACAAAATGCAGTTGGTATCTCCGAAGGGCGAACTTACGAATAAACAAGTAATACATATGCATATGTAGTGGTATCCAATTTGCTGGTAATTGGATAGTCCAGGGGGGATGGGGGGGGGGGGGGTGAGGGGGGGGTGAGGGGTGGAGACAGGCAGTCATTGAGGTGCAGCGTTGAGAAGTGTGACAGCCGCCGGGAAGAAGCTGTTCTTGAGCCTGTTGGTCCGGCAGCGGAGGGACCTGTAGCGTCTCCCGGATGGGAGGAGGGTAAACAGTCTATGGTTGGGGTGTGACCTGTCCCTGACGATGCTGTGCGCCCTGCGCAGGCATTGTTTACTATGGACAGACTCAATGGAGGGGAGTGAGGAGCCTGTGATGCGTTGGGCGACCTTCACCACCCTCTGCAGAGCTTTCCGGTCAGCAACAGAGCAGTTAGCATACCAAACTGTGATGCAGTTGGTAAGGATGCTCTCGATGGTGCAGCGGTAGAAGTTCACCAGGATCTGGGGAGACAGGTGGACCTTCTTAAGTCTCCTCAGGAAGAAGAGACGCTGGTGAGCCTTCTTGATCAGCAAGGATGTGTTGTGGGGCCAGGAGAGGTCATCGGAGATGTTGACCCCCAGGAACCTGAAGCTGGAGACACGTTCCACCTCCGTCCCATTGATATGGACGGGGTTGAAGTCAACAATGAGCTCCTTGGTCTTCTTGGAGTTGAGGGCCAGGTTATTGTCGGCACACCATGCTGTTAGGAGCTGAACCTCCTCCCTGTAGGCCGACTCATCGTTGTCGCTGATGAGGCCAATCACCGTTGTGTCATCTGCATACTTGATGATGGTGTTGGTACCATGTACAGGTATGCAGTCGTAGGTGAAGAGGGAGTAGAGGAGGGGGCTCAGCGCGCAGCCCTGGGGTATGCCAGTGTTCAGGGTGAGTGTAGAAGAGGAGTGGTTATCCAACCTAACAGACTGTGATCTGTTGGTTAGAAAGTCCAGTAACCAATTGCAGAGGGAGGGGTTGATGCCCAGGTCATCGAGTTTGGCAATCAATTTCGAGGGGATAATGGTGTTGAATGCAGAGCTGTAGTCGATGAACAGCATTCTCACATAAGTGTTTCTGTTGTCGAGGTGGGAGAGGGCGGAGTGGAGTGCTGTTGAGATGGCATCCTCTGTGCTCCTGTTCTTGCGGTATGCAAACTGGTAGGGGTCCAGAGTGGGAGGTAGGCAGCATTTGAGGTGTGCCATGACCAGCCTTTCAAAGCACTTGGCCATGATAGAGGTGAGTGCAACTGGGCGGAAGTCGTTGAGGCTCGCCGCAGTGGGGCCAACTGCCTGGGCAAGTGACAGGTTGAAGATGTCAGTCCAGACATCTGTCAGCTGTGCAGCACAGGTCCTGAGGACGCGCCCGGGGATGCCGTCAGGGCCGGCAGCCTTATGTACATTGATCCTACTCAGTGCCACGTGCACGTCGTAGGGGTTGAGTGTGAGGGGCTGGTGGTCATCGGGGAGCACAGCCTTGATGGCCAACACTTGGTTGTCCCTTTCAAAGTGGCCAGAAAAGTGATTGAGTTCCTCGAGGAAGGATGCGTCGCTGGAAGTGGGGTGGGATCACAAAAGCTGTGATCGAGGACAGTCAATTGACATAAAAGCCCATAACTTTCTTAAAATTTAAGAGGACTGAATGAAATGTTCAGTTATTATAGATTGAAGCATTCTGAAACAAACATGATACATCTTACTTGGATTACCTGA
Source organism: Okamejei kenojei (assembly GCA_035221665.1). Lineage (NCBI taxonomy): Eukaryota > Metazoa > Chordata > Chondrichthyes > Rajiformes > Rajidae > Okamejei > Okamejei kenojei. The sequence continues at coordinate 44,768,510 of CM069135.1, read as the reverse complement.
AATTAAAGCATATAATTAGTTAGTTACATAATTGTAGATAATTACAAAATTGACCATCATGACGGAAATAGTAATAAACACCCAGACTGCATTGAAAATTCAAAAATGTGATATTCTCAAGATCAGAACTTTAATATTATTGTAACATTAAAACAAATAGTAAATACCCAACAAAATATTCATATTCATCAGTGTCATCAAATCAATTAAATTCATCTAAATTAAATTACTAGATCTAAACATCTATCCCATTCTTAAGAAAAGGCTAAAAATAAGTTTTTAAATAGCCATTTTTTAAAAAATAGACAATAACACAAAATATAGATGAGTTTGATGTTCTTATGACATGATTGTGCAAAAAAAAAGAATTTGGTTATCTTGAGAGTGGATTGTGATAAGGTCGGATAAGATCATGGCGGCTGCCATGATAAGCCCCACGATATCGGCAGGCAAGACACGGTCGATATCAGGGCCTAAATAACATATTTTGAATCATCAGATTAAAATGAAACCACACCAAAAAGCAAGGTTAAGATGTTAAATAAATGATTTAACTTTTGTTTTGTCCCGATGTGGAAGTCTGTGATGTTGACTTTGATCCCTGATGTTGAAGGCGTTAGAAGTCGTGTTTAACTTCAATCCAGCGAAGCAATCCATCAGCAACTTAAAAAAGCAGATATTGGCAGATCAAATTTTCTTTATCAACTTGTAAGTCCGAGAAAATACCTCTCCGACAACCAATACAAACCTGAATTTTAATCCCGCCCCCCTCCACCACAGCCTCCGGAATCACACGCACAGGCAGTGGCAGATCTGGAGCTCTGCTGATGGTAGGTTTTGTAACAACGCTACAAAGAGCTGCTGAGTAGTTCCAACAATTTTCTAGTTTTTATTTTCATGTAAAGGTCAACGCAATAAGATTTGGCTGTTGTCTGATCTGCAACCTTGCCCAACCAAAATATAGAAAAGCAGATATTAATGCAAATGTACAAACAGAACAAAACACAACAGATTTGAACAAGACTGACCATTGCAACTTTCATTGCAACGTTTTGGAATTGACTGTATCAAGGGGAGCTTATGAGAGAAAAAGACCATGTACTCTGAACTGGCAACTGAAGCTGCCCAGAATGGCTGGAAGACCAAGATTTTCCCTGTAGTGGGATGCAGGGGTTTCGAAGAAAATGGGGGTGAGGGTCGCTCTGTCCAATAAGCAATCAAGTAATTGTCAAATTCAGCAGAAAAAAACAGCAATTGGCTTTGGATTAAGAGGGAAGCCAACAACTGGGCAGCAAGATGAAGACAGGGGGTATGGATTTGAGGGGGGTGTACCTGGGATGCCAGGTATCACCATTGAGCCCTCTGGAGACGTTGTGGGCTTATCAATGAAATGTCAAAGAAGGAGGGTGCCCACCTGATGACCCTGATGACGTACCTACCCTATCTTTCACCACTCCAATCCGACTGCCAATATCAAGAGTGCCAACTTACTACAGGGATTGAAACATCGTCATATTAGCTCTACTGGCTGTTGCCTGATCTGCAACCTTGCCCAACCAAAATATAGAAAATCAGATGTTAATGAAAATGTCCGAACAGAACAAAACACAGCAGATTTGAACAAGACTGACCATTGCTACTTCCTCTTCAGAAATAGACCCAAAAATGCTGGAGTAATAATATTAAACATTTTTGTGTCCACCTTTGGTATAAACGAGTATCTGTAGTTTCTCTTTAGAAACGTTGTCTCAATCATATCAACGCCCATTCTGTTAATTATTGTGTTTGAATGCAGTCCATTTCATGTAAATTCTAGGTCATTTGTAAATCTAATCTTGGATCAGCATGCTGAATAAATTGTGATCAGGTTTCATGGTACAAGGGAACCCAGCAACAAATATGTATGGTAGTGTGTTTGTTGTGAAAGAACATCATGACAAATTGCACAATGTGTGCAAGCAACAGCAAAAAAAAAGAAAGAAAACTGTTTTCGACTGGTACGTACAGTCTAAGCCGTTAAGTATTATGAGTTTAAGATGCTTCTTGGGATGAAATTGATTTTGTGCTTTTGTGATGCTGGAAGAATAAATGTTTGTGACAATGTGCGAATGGGTATTATGAAATGCTTTGGCAGTGAACTTGTGTGTTAAGACTAATGTCAAGCAGTCAGAGAGCAAAAACAGCCAACCCCCAATAGTGGCATTTAACCACCCATTCAAGGTTCTGATCATAAATACTTAGAGATGGGTAATGCTAACGTTTAGTATGAATACATTTTTACTGTATTAATACAACTTAATTGCCATTCTTAACATTTCAGATAACTTTCCACAGCAGCTCCTTTTAAGATGTTTTCAAATGTTAAGCTTTGTGCCCTACGTCTAGCCCAGAGATGTTATGTATTATGTTAAGATGTTAAATTCTGCCTGGACTTCAACCTCTACCCCCTGGAATATATCTAGAATACAATATATCTAAAATCAAATATATCTAAAATACAAGTCACATATGGCTCTGGGGTTATCTATACGAACACTAAACACCTCACGAGGGTTGCAAGCTGTAGCATGCTCTAACCGCCATCTCTTACATATCAGCTGAATCTGATAACTCGCTCTGTCCCCAATCTTCCTGAGAAAACATCTAAAATCCTATCGGACAGAAGCTTGAAAGTGCACAGATGCCAGAAACAACTGGGAAGAAACTGGTCCTGAATCTGGAGGTATGCATTCATAAGTTCATAAGTTGGTAAGTGATAGGAGCAGAATTAGGCCATTCGACCCATCAAGTCTACTCCATCATTCAATCATGGCTGATCTACCTCTCCCTCCTAACCCCATTCTCCTGCCTTCTCCCCATAACCCTGTCACCCATACTAATCAAGAATCTATCTATCTCTGCCTTAGAAATATTCATTGACTTGGCCTCCACAGTCCTATGTGGCAATGAATTTCACAGATTCACCCCCCTCTGACTAAGTTGTCAGAATTTATGTCGGTAAAAAAACTTAATTTAAACTAATCTTTAATCAAAGCTTCCACGATATTTCCATTGCATATTGCTGTCTGTGACCCACGATTTACCTGCATTTCTTCATTTGCAGAACAGGAGGGAGTATTGGGTGTTGTGTTCAGAAATTGTGAAATACCTGCACTGTTGTGAATGATGCTTGACCTTCACACACTATTGAAGAATGAGGGGGGGGGGGGGGACCTCATTGAAATGTACAGAATAGTGAAAAGCTTGGATAGAGTGGATGTGGAGAGGATGTTTCCACTAGAGGGAGAGTCTAGGACTAGAGGTCATAGCCTCAGAATTAAAGGATGTTCTTTTAGGAAGGAGATGAGGAGGAATTTTTTTAGTCAGAAGATGGTGAATCTGTGAAATTCTTTGCATAGAAGGCTGTGGAGGCAGAGTCAGTGAATATATTTAGGGCAGGGATAGATAGATGTTTGATTAGGATGTGTGTGAGAGATTATGGGGAGAAGGCAGGAGAATGGGAGTAGGAGGGAGAGATAGATCAGCCATGATTGAATGGCAGAGTAGACTTGATGGGCCGAATGGCCTAATTCTGCTCATGATCTTAGGAACTCTATTCCAATATTTGATTATATGTAAACTGTAAAAAAAACAAAAAATCTGAAACAAAAGATTCGAGCTGATAAATTACTATTGGTGATATAAACATGGATATTTAATATATTCTTGTGACATTCATGTTTGTTATTTTACCAGGGTATGAACCTATTTATTTTAAATGCTAACAGCTGTCCCAAAATAATGGGCAGATGAACATTAGATGAATCTATTAAATCATCAGATAATATTGGCAACAGTGATTTTGAGGTTACAATGTCAGCAGCTGTGTCACATCCAGTAAGTTTGGTTATGCTACTGCATTACAAAATATGAGACTTGTACAATGTGTTAACAAAACTGCAGACTGCTGCAGTTGACATCTTTATGGTTGTAAGGTTATGGTAGCTTATGTCTGTGGTTGTACTGCATTGAATCATGTTTGCTTCTTAATCTGCCCAGTGCCTGATCGGCAGACAATCTACTGCAGAGCACTGCTCGTCTGATGTGCTGCTGTATTCGTCAGAAGGAATAAAACTGCACAGAGCTATTAGATCTGCATCACTTCATTTCCCACCCAGCAGCAGGATACTGTATATCTAGCACTGCGAATCTCGACAGTTCCCTAATCGATATAAAATAAACTACCCAACTGGGAGATGTGTCACGTATATCATTTGTTTTTTGGCAAACACCACTGGCCGGCACAATGTGCAAAGGTGACTTTGATTGTTTGTAAATTCCCCTGCTGTGCAAACAGAACTTCACAAGGTTTATGTGGGACGATATTTTAATATTTATTCAGGGAAAGCTGTGTAATTGCGTGTGGGAAAAAGATGTCTCAGAGGCGCGGGCTGCCAACTGAGCCAAGCAAACATTTTGGAAAAAATGACTGATTTAAGTAAGGACTTAACTAAACCTAGTCCACTCTCAGTGCAATTATGCTTTGGTATGAGAACACATGAAACTGCAGGTGTTAGGATCTTGTGTTTAACATAAAGCATTGGAGTAACTCAGCAGGTCAGGTAGCATCACAAGAGGACAAAGAAAAATTACATTTCAGATGGTCCCAAATGTCATCATCGTCTTAGATCCATGTCTTCCAGAGATACTGTCTGACCAGCTGAGTTACTCCAGCACTTCATGTTCTACGCAAGATCCATCACCTGCAGTTTCATGCTGACAAAGGAGGATCAAGATATTGTGATAGAGTGTGATAAAGGTATGATCATTATTAATAGGAACTGGGTTAGACTGGTTTAACCCTCAAACCTGCACTGCCAGCCACAATCATGGCAGATCTGATCATTATCTCAATGCTACTTTATTTCCCTTCTCTACACCCTAGGATTCCCTTGGTGTTTAAATGTTTGACAAACTTTGTGTAATAATATTTTATTAAAAGGAATCCATCGTAACAACGGTATTACAACTTTTCCAATACACAACCAACTTATTTCAATAAGTATACAAATGTTACGAATAGTACTTATAAACGTCTATTTTTTTTGAAAGAAGAAAAAGAAAAGAATAGATTTTAATCAATAAAAATGGTGATTAAATAATAATTTTGGTTATATAAAAAAAAGTGGAAATGAAAAAAGAGAGAAAAAAAATATATATATATGTATATGTATATATTCTTGTTATTTATATTTAATTAAAATAAAGTATTATATAGAAAAAGAGAGATTATACTATATATCTTAATAGTGAATAACTATTTCAAATACAATATTAATATTAATGGAGACATGTATACAAATCAAAAAGAGGAACAAAGAGTTATTTTCATCTAATCCTGCCGGGTACCCATTGAGTTGTGATGCCAAGAACAGCTACCCCTTCAAATATTCTGTATATGGAGACCATATCTGTTCAAAGAGTTCGTGTTTGTCCATTAGGACAAATCTGATTCTTTCCAAATGCAACGTCTCCAACATTTCCACTGTCCACATTTTAATTGTGGGGGATAATGTTCCCTTCCAAAATTTCAATATTAATTTTTTCCCTATTATCAAACAGTAATCCAAGAAATTTCTTTGGTTTACTGTTAATATTATATTTGAATCCGGAACTCCTAATATTATTAATTTTGGATCTGGGTCTAGTTTAATTTTAAGAACTTCAGAGATAACTCTAAAGATTTCTATCCAATAATAATTAAGTTTTATACATGTTACAAAACTATGCGTTAAATTAGCTTCCAAGTTCTGACATTTATCACAAATAGGAGAAATGTTAGAATAAATTCTATTTAATTTCGTTTTTGAGTAATGTAATCTGTGTAATACCTTAAATTGTATCAATATATGTCTGCCAGCCAAAATCATGGCAGATCTGATCATTATCTCAATGCTACTTTATTTCCCTTCTCTACACCCTATGATTCCCTTGGTGTTTAAATGTTTGACAAACTCTGCAATGAATACATTCAAAGAACCCGCTTACACTTCTCTCAGAGGTGGAGAGAATAGTGTATTCTACATGAAGAAATCCCTCTTCATCTGCATCTGAATACGGTGACTGTATTCTGAAAATAGGCCTCCAGGTTCTAGCTACTCAACCACAGGAAACATCTTTTCAGCATGTTCCCTGTCAAAATATAGATTATGAAAACCAAATATAGATCATGAGTCCTCTGCACCATGGCATTCCACAAATTATTGATTGCCAACCTATAAATAATTCACCTAACCTGACTCTGATTTCTGATAATTCTCCCCAAGCTATATCAACAAATTATCACAGATATTGTGGAGAAATCTATTATTTAGTAATTTATTGAATGCCAAATAGACTACATCCACTGGTTCCCCTCTATTCACCTTACTTGCTACACCCTCAAAGAACTCTAACAAATTTATCAAACAAAATTCCTCTTTCATCAAATAATAATAGACAATAGACAACAGGTGCAGGAGTAGGCTATTTGGCCCTTCAATGTGATCACGACTGATCATCCCCAATCAGTACTCCGTTCCTGCCTTCTCCCCATATCCCCTGACTCCGCTATTTTTAAGAGCCCTATCTAGCTCTCTCTTGAAAGCATCCAGAGAACCTGCCTCCACTGCCCCCTGAGGCAGAGAATTCCACAGACTCACCACTCTCTGTGAGAAAAAGTGTTTCCTCATCTCTGTTCTAAATGGCTTACTCCTTATTCTTAAACTGTGGCCTCTGGTTCTGGACTCCCCCAACATCGGGAACGTTTCCTGCCTCATGCGTGTCCAAGCCCTTAACAATCTTATATGTTTCAATGAGATCCCCTCTCATCCTTCTAAACTCCAGAGTGTACAAGCCCAGCTGCTCCATTCTCTCAGCATATGACAGTCCCGCCATCTCGGGAATTAACCTTGTAAACCTACGCTGCACTCCCTCAATAGCAAGAATGTCCTTCCTCAAATTAGGGGACCAAAACTGCACACAATACTCCAGGTGTGGTCTTACTAGGGCTCTGTACAACTGCAGAAGGACACCTTTGCTCCTATATTTGATTCCTCTTGTTACAAAGGCCAACATGCCATTCGCTTTCTTCACTGCCTGCTGTACCTGCATGCTAATGATACTGCTTGATTGTACAATGGTTCATGAAATCATCTGCAATATACTTAATATTAAATTCAGGCATTTTCCTGAAGATATATGTTAGTTTAACTGTCTGCTTTTGGACTTCTCCAGTGTCTAAGGAATTTTGGTAGATTACATGTAGATTACATGCAGAAGGATCCCAATCCAAAATATTACATATCCAAGTCCTCCACAGATGCTGCCTCACCTGCTGAGTTATTCTGTGGTTTATTGAGTGTCATAGAATCTTTCAAAAATGTTTGTGCATTCAGAAAGAGTTTATATACCACATGACGTCATGCAATTCTTCACTTGTTGTGAGGTAAACTTACTATAGAGTTGAAATTGAGTGCTGAGACTTCAAAAGAATAGGAACTACCACCACCATGATTCCTCCTCCACTCCGCATACTCTTGACAAAGGACATGAGTGGCAGTAACTGCATGTAGCTGGCATTTTGGAAAAAAAGCTTTTCTTTATTTCATAATTCGACAACTAGTTTTTAAAGGTTCAAAGATATTTATTGGTCACGTACACCAATTGGTGTAGTGAAATGTTTCTTGCCAATGCAGCACATAAAAAAAGAATACAGACATAACAATAATAAAGAGATTTTAAACACAAAACACATCCCCCCACAATGGTTCCCATTATGAGGGAAGGCATAATGTCCAGTCCCCATCCCATGTCCTCCCATAGTCAGGCCTATTGAGGCCTCCGCAGTCGCCTTCACGGAGGCCCGATGTTCCAGACCGTTCTCGCCGGGTGGTGGTGCCCCGGCGTCGGGAGAATCCTCTCAGCGGCTTGGGACACCTGGAACGGCCGCTTCCTTACCGCAGTCCGCGGCTTCCGAAGCCAACAAGGCCGCACTGAATGGAGCTCCCCCACTGGTTCCCGATGTTGAAGTCAGCGCCGCCACCCGCAGCTGGCCGCTCCACAGACCCGCGGCTCCGCGATGCTTTTTTTGTCGGCGGTTTCAGCTTCACCGGAGCTCCAGTGCGGCGACCCAGGCAAGGCATCACCCGCTCCGCCCCACGATGGCGCTCCTGCGCTGCGCCGCTGCCGAACCCGAGGTTCTGGGCAGTCTCCTCAAGAAACGCCGCTCCAGGCCCGCTGGTAGGCCGCGAGGATGGGTCGAAGATGCAGCCCGGAGAAAAGCTGCCTCTCCGACCAGGTAGGGACCAGGATATACTTAATGATAATGTAATTATTTGCTTATAAATAATAGCATTTACAGTTAAGTTAAATGTAGATCAAGGAAAAATAGCTACAATGTTGAGCAATATTTCAGAGGATTAATAAAATGTCATAACTGAGCAAAGAAGGTCTTAAGCATTGATAATTAAAATTAAAATGGAATTACGGAATAGTGTACTGAGAAACAGAAGAAAACAGACATGAAGGCTTCTAGAAGGAAAGGGTTAGCTAAAGTTAATGTGAGTTCCCTGCAAATTAAGACCAAATAAATTATATTGAAGAATATGGAAATACAGGAGAAATTAAATACACTTATTTTTGTCTGTCTTCATGGAAAAGGACATAGAAAATCTGAAGGGAATATTAGAGAGCAATAGATTTAGAGTGAAAATGAGATCAATGGAATGAGCATTAGGATGACAATGATATTGGAGGAATGAATGGGGCTGAAAGGTAATAAATACTGAGGATTTGATGATCTACCTCCTAGGTGACAGATGTGACAGAGGTGGCTTGTGTGATCGTGGATGTAATAGTTAACATCTTCGATAGATTCCATTGATTTGGGAATGGTTCTCAAAGGTAGAAAGGTAGCAGATTTTATCCCACTATCCTGGAATGGGAGAGTGAAAGCAGACATCTAGTGACCCTGACATCACTAGTATAGAAATCACTGGAATCTATCATTAAGGAAGTGGTAGCAGTGGACTTTGGAAATAATAATAGAATTGGGTCACAACTATCTGAATTTATGAAAGGCAAATCATAATTAAAAAATCCTGCATTCAGAAGGCAGAATGAATTGTGTTAGATTAATGAGAATTGACTGTATATCAATGAGTTGCATGTGCAGAGTTTTGAGCTTGTCAGAACAGATTACTATCAACCAGTTGATGTGGTGTATTTGGACCTTAAAAGGGCCTTCCATGAGGTTCTGCACAAGGGAAAGAAGACCACTGGTTTCGGTGGTCATGGTCTGGCATTGACTAAGGATTTGTTGATGGACCAGACATCCGACAGTTTAGAGCATGTGGATCATTTTCAGGGTGGGAAGCTGTGACAAGTGGGGTGCTGGGAAGCCAGCTGTTTATAATCCAGTCCATTTCCATTAATCCCATATTCGTTGTTCCAGAATATTTGTTTGTGAGACTGGGTTTCTGGAAAAGTTTAGTTCCTGCGATTTTATTGCACAACTGATGCAGATGAAGCATAAAGCAGAAAGCTGAGGGAAAATTGGAATTGCTTGTCCATGTCTGAGGTTTCTCTGTTGATGTTGGCAGCAGCTCAGAGCTTCCAAGAACCCTGGCACATGAATATGCAGAGTATGGAGGATCACGAGCCGGCCTGTTCCTGTGCTTTATCTGGTGTAGTGATCTTTAACATGCCCCCGCCCACCATTTAACTCCCATTTTCATTCCCAACAGCTGAATAAATTGTCATTTTTTCAATTATATCTCTAATCTCCTGATATGTAGAAACAAGGTGAATGACTCATGATATAATTAGCTGAAAGATACTGGGCATGCATTAGAGATGTTGAGGGGAATTATGCAAGGAAGAGTCCCAGGCAATTGCTTAATGGGTAGTGCCAAGTGACTTGGAAATTAACTATCAAGGGGGGAATAATTCAGCTTTGTGCTGGATTGTATATTGTGGTTGCACTTCTCCGGCAGCTCTACTTACTATCCAAAAATCACCCTGGCTGAGCATCCATAGCCATCTAGGATAGACAATTCTAGGGTTTTAGTGCTTCCTAATTGAAGATGTTTGTCCCCATCTCAAACCTAAATGACCAATCACTTTTCCTGAAGCTATGATTTCTGCTTTTTGACTCTTCAGCCAAAGGAAGCAGTCAGTCAGGATCTATCTTGTCAAACTTTCAGAATGTTATTCATTTCAATTAATTCAGCTATCATTCTTCTAACCTCCAGAGAACTGAGTTCTCAATAACCCTTCAGAAATAATTCCCTTTATCCTCAGAACCAATCTCAGGATTGGGAAATACAGCAGTGTGGTAGTGCAAGCCCTTTATAATTGCCATTTCATTCTCAGATCCTGCACAATGTGCTCCCGTTTTGTTTTTGATGAGTGTTGTGCAATTCCTGATCTGGTGAACTTCTGTTGCACCCCTCCAGTGCGAGTATTCTTTCTGTAGGTCAGGAAACTTCTAAATATAAACCAAAATTCAAGAATTAGAGAATAGAATATAGAAATGTACTGCACAGGAAAAAGCCCTTTGGCTCACGATGTCTATGCGGAACACGATGGCAAGATCTACTTGCCACTAACCAAGAATTTATCAATTCAAAGTGAAGCATTAGAATGTACTCACCCACTCACTCACTTAATGGAGCCACCGCCGCTGTTGCCAACCTTCACTGTTATGTGTTAGTTATGTTATAGCATTAGTTATGACATATCCACAGAAAGTTCAGGAAACTTGTGCATTTAGTTGATCGATTTTATCTGTTTGCAATGTAACTTTTTTAACCATCATAGCTTTTAATTGCAAGACGATAATCAGGGGTGCAGTGCTGCCGGCACTCACCGGAGTGCCGCTCCGGAACCTCTGTTAAAAAAAAGCCAAAATAAACAGTGGGGAGTTTTAACTAACGGATGTGTGGTTGGGGTAACCTGATTAAAAGAAGGGGAAGGGGAACACCCATCACTTCCCTGTAGGAGGGGGGAAGCAGTAGGACCCAGCAGTCCAGGGGTGGAAAACTCGGGGAGGCCAGAGGGGACACGTACCCCCCATGTTTTGAGAGGTGGGGGACATCCTCCCCAAGTTTTTGTGTTCCAGATTTTAAAATCTCCGCTTTCCGCGAGACAGTAGAGGTGGGACTGCTGATCGAGGGCGCCGATTGGACGAGAGAGACATCGGTCAGCAGGTAATGGGGCGGGACATGATGATTCAGCGCGATGATTGGAGGAGGGAGGAGTGGGGCTGGGTGGGACTGAGGATAGAGCGCGGTGATTGGAGGAGACGTGGCACAGACCTGCGCCTCATCCACAGCCAGGATCGATCCAGGCCGGGTTTCCAGCGCTGTCCCGTCCCCACCCGAGTGCCCCCCCACGGGTGGCCAGAGAGGTCATGAGTCAGACCGGCGCGGCGCCCCCAAGCCCACAGTCAGCGCTAAACCCAGCTCACTATGTAGGTATGTTACAAAACTTACCTTTAGCGGTGCTGCAATTCTGTCGCTGGCCGTGTGCGCGACTTTGGGGCCTTTAAGGGGGGGGGGGGGGGTTAAAATGCGGTTTTCCCCTTGCCATCCGGAGCTTTCTTTTGTCGGAGTGCGATCTGTTTCTGGAGATTCGTTCCGACTGCCGGTAAGTTAATTTTTTTAATAAATAGCCCGACTATTTCATCGCTGCAGTAAAATAAAAATTAGCTCCTAATGCCGTGAACGCCAACAACAGGGACCGATTTTACGTAGGGGACAGGTAAGTGAAAGCTGTTTATTTTTACATATAAACTTGCTTTTTTAGATGACTTTAATCAATATTGCATGTTGCGAAATGGTGATTTAGTCCCCATACAAACCGGCAGAATTTTTCCTGCTGATATGGGGTTTAAATTCACCGCAACTGCAACGTTCTAATCCATCGCGTTCCAGAAAATCCCACTCGGAAGCTGTTTAAAATGTCCATTAATTTATGGGCATTAAACACTGAATTTCTTCAATTTGGCCTATAAATTAATGACAATTAGATTTAAAAATCATGTTATATTGTGAAATATTGTCTGAATGTTAATTGGACACTTAGGCTTTAAAATTGTTTTTAATTTTTTTCTTAAGAAATGGATAGATGTTTAGATCTAGTAATTGAATTTCGTAATTAGCTACAATTGGGTAACTAACTAATTATATGCTTTAATTTCATGTCATCCAAGTGAGATTGTTTCATATTTGTTTCAGAATACTTCAATCTATTATAACTGAAAATTTCTTTCAGTTCTCTTAATTTTTAAGAAAGTTATGGACTGTCCTCGATCACAACATTTGTGCTAAGTCAATGGAAAAGCAATAGGAAACAAGTTGCTAATTTCCGAGTATGAAAATGGCCATAACTTTTTTAATACTGAAGATATGAAAGTGAATTAGGTGTCAAATTAAACTTCTTTTTATGCTTTATCTGATGGGATAAGTTGCAGACTTGATTTTTAAAATCTCAAAATTTTGTAACATTGCTACACAATGCCTGTCCCGTTAAGTTAACCTGCCTGGGCTTGAGGGAAATATGAGTAAAATAAAAGACTCATATTTCTTCAGAGAAACAGCGCTGGTATCCCGTCTGTCCAGACAGGGCTGTAATTAACGTGGTGAGACAGGCAAAGTTAAGCTGCATTTAGCGCTGGATTGAGCCTTCGAAGCCTCGCGCATGTGTGGGTAAGTGTGCGCATGCGCGCGAGGCCGCCAAAGAATTGTGTCCCCATCCCCTCCATGTTTTGATAGCGAGGTCCGCTCTTGAAGCAGTCAAACCACGTGCTGTCTGCATCGTGGAGGTTGTGGGCCTGGTGCTGAGCCTGGAACTCTGGTGAGGTGACGGCTCTGGCCTGCTGGTGGCCGGTGGAGAGGCGAGAGTCGGCGGAGTCGCTGGTGGAGGCCCGTGGGGGGCTTGAGTAGAGATACGGGTCAGCGGCAGCAGCATCAGTGGCTCCGGGGATACAGTGGAGGTCAGCAACAGCGGCGGTGGCCCCGGGGAGTGAGTGGGCGAGTGAGTGGGTGAGTGTGAGTGAGTGGGTGAGTGGGTGAGTGTGAGTAAGTGGGTGACTGCAACACTGACTATAATATACATATTTTACTATGGAGAGCTGCCATTAGCTACCTCTACCATATTCATTATCTCCTGAGAGGATATATCTGAATTCACTTGCAGGATTTCTAATTCAGTGTGGTAGCATTCAGAAAACTGAGCACTGTGCTATGTTTAGTATTCTTTAGGAAAATAGCTAATCTTAAAATTCTGGAAAAATGCTCCTATACCAACAGTTAATATGTGGATTTCAACTATGTTTGAAACACTACATCTGGAAGATATTAAACTCCAACTGGCAGTAAAATCAGACTGTTTCTATAAGACGTGGTCTGCATTTATAAATCTACTACAAGGATAAGGTGCAAGAATACCTCAAAAAAGCACCGGTGTCGGGTCTTGGTAAAGGGGGACGAAAAACTGTCGAGTTGGTAGATTCCTTTTGCGCGATGTTTATAATAAAGTAACTGGCTTCTCTTTTTTCATTCTCTCTCTCTCTTTCCCTTTTTTCCCCTCTCCAGGGTCTATCTCTTAATCTCCTTTCTCTAACACTTCGACCAAGGTTTCCCTTTCCCTTTGGCACGCTTTTTCGCTTTCAAAACTCTTTTTCACTTTCTCTGTTGCTATTTCTTTCTTTTTTCTTTTTTCTAAAGCCTTAAAAAATTAAGGGGTACAATGATTGTAATAATATACATGGGATGTACACTGATGTAACTTACGGTACCTCTAATAAATAAAAATATAAAAAATAAATTTTTTAAAAAGTATTCTTTAGTAGTTTTTGGTTGTCCACATTTTGGTTGTCCCACAACGGTGACCTAATCCACGAGTTAAGAATGACTTCGACCTTCAAGCTCGAGGGCACTCGCCTGGAAAACCTCGAGCTGGATCGACCCTCCGCATTGAAACCGCAATCTGGATCGACCGACCGCACACACACAGACATACACTCAAACACATTGCAAAGGGGGGGCCAGGGAAAGCGGGGGAACGCTGTCTGAAATTCACACCCGCGATGAAGAGGAAGATAAAAGATGGCTGCCACAGTGTACGGTAAGTCCTTTCGAGAGCGCAGAGGGGGTGGGGAGAGAAGGGGAGAGAATGGGAGGGAAGGGGAGAGAAGGGGAGAGAAAGAGAGAGAGAAGGGGGGAGAATGGGGGGAGAAGGAGTGGAGACACTTTTAAGAAGTATAATAGTAAGTAAATGAGAACTTACCAGTTTGAAGTTTGATCTTTATTTTATGAGGAGTTACGATGAGCGATTACGTGAAGAAGAACCCTGCAAGTCGGCATTCATGTCAATCTTCAAAGCAGCGGTGTGAAATCACAGAAAAACAACTATTGAAGTATTATAGTAAGATTATAACCCTAGAACTACCAGATGAGCTTTGTGATATGAGGGTTGGGAGCGGTGGGCACGTAATCGCTCATCGTAACTCCTCATAAAATAAAGATCAAACTTCAAACTGGTAAGTTCTCGTTTAATCTTACTACTTTACTTCGGAGTCACGTGAGTGATTCCGTGAAGATTTTAAAGGTCTGTGATTTCACGCCGATCCAAATCCAGGCGTTTCACACTGCAAGCAGTTCACTCGGGAGGAGTGAATTAGTAACAACATTGAATCATGATACTGATTTACATGTTAATGCTTTGATTCACAAATAATAACAAAAATTAATACAATAGCGACTCCTCTCTCCCAGGGAGAAGCTATGAAGCTAAATTTGACACAGAGTAGGCAAACAACCCGGATTCAACAAGCGGCTTGTTGTAGAACCTCTGAAAAGTCAATTTCATTTGACCATCCTGCGGCTGTGAGGATGTGGTCTATAGGGACGTCCATTGCCCTCGCCGCTGACGTTGATGCCGCCCTGGTGGACTGAGATTTTAAATTTTCAGTATTAACTCCTGCACACCCCAGGACTTGCTTCAGCCATCGTGAGATGGTCTGAGATGGCACTTGCATATGTGACTTTTTGTGGCTTATAAATAGTGCTACCTCGGAGTCTCTGAGGCTCTTTGTGACGTCAATATAACGCTTCAAGTGCCCCACTACACACAGCCGTGAATCTGTGGGATAAGCTGACAATACAAGCTTGTATCCGGACACCCATGGTCTGCTCTGTTTGAGTAAGTGATGGATATGAAATGTAATGTCATTCTGTGTTGACACCATCCTGTCCAGATTGTGGAGTTGCAGTTTGTGGAGAGTCTGAACCCTTTGTGCTGATGTGTCATGCTTACGCATGAGCATAACACACTTGAGGGTGATCTTTTGTAAGGACAAAGATGAGGCTGTTCCCCATTGACAGAGCACCATGATACCATGCTCACATCCCAGATTTCAGAGTACCTAGACCTAGGAGGATTAGAATTAAACACACCCTTCATGAATCTTGAGATTAACGGGTGAGATCCTAGCGGCTGGAGTCCTGACCCTCGGCATAGGTACGATGACAGGGCACTCCTGGCACTGTTGATGGCACTATAACTCAAACCTGCAATAAAATGTAAGTGGGATAGGAATTCTAGCACATCTGGGATGGAGGCTGTGTGGTATGTAATGTTCCCATGGAAGCAAAATTCCTCCCATTTCCTGATATGGGAGATGTACTGTCTTTTCGTACTAGCCCTCCAGGATGATGTGATCATATCCACAGTCTGATCGGATAGTCCCAGACCCAGGTATGGCCTTCTTAAAATCTGCAAACCAACAAATTTACTCGATCATTCAATGGGTGTGGATCCCCAGTGACAGGGTGCACCAATAAATTTTTGCGTTTTGGAACCCCTATAATAGGGTGCGTTATTATGTCCGAAATGAGCGGGAACCATGGCCAGTCAGATATCACCAAAATCCCTGTAACGGAGTCCTGCTTGATCTTAGTCAGGCACCGACTGATGAGGCAGAAGTGGGGAAAAGCATATAAAAACATTCCGCCCCAGTGCATTGAGAACACATTCACCGCCACTGCCCCTGGGTCTGGTACCCATGAAACATACTTCGGTACCTGGTGATTTTACTTCGGAGTCACGTGAGTGACTTCGTGAAGACCCCACCAGCTCGCATGCGTGACATATTATCGCTCGCATTTGCAGTCGACAGCTGGAGGGGGAGTGCACTTCCCCAACAGCACCTTCAAAAGAGGCTTCAAGGTAAGTTTTAACCAACCTCGAGCTGGTTGTCCCTGTGAGAATATTATTACTTACAGGTACGATGGAGTCGAAGAAAGGAAAGGCGAAAGCCTCCAAGGAACGCGGGACTTCGGAGGGAAGTCAGCTGTCGCTATCCTCGGAGCTGCCCGCAACACCGGCAGCACCCGCTTCGCGTGTGGGGAAAAAGTTGCGGAAGTTGGAGAGCCCTGTGCAGTTGACAAGGCCCGACTCTCCACCACAGCAGAGGAAGGAGCTGCTTCTTGGTCAGAGCACCATGCAGGAGCAGGGTAGTGTAGACCCTGACTCCCTGCCGCTATCGCCCAAACAACTAAGGGCTAGCGGCAAACAGGTGTGTGATATTGTGCCACAGACAGCGGCACGTTCTGTTTCCCCTGCACTACAGGTCTCCAGAGGGCGGACCACGGGGAAAGCCGCATCCAGGTCAAGCCCCGCTGCAACGGCCGGCATCGACATGCCACCGGAGAAGTCTGCCGGATCGTGGACTCAACACCAGGACAGGCTGCCAGAATGCAGGCCGATGGCAGTGTATTTCGGTCGTGTTGCCCCGTTATGGTGGCAGGCAGCGACCATGTGCCGTCTCAGACCAGTATAACCGGGTCTGGTGGTAAGCCCGCGCCGATGTCGGGGTGCCCCGCTGCTCGTCCCCGCTACTGTCATACTAGACAGGCAGACCGCTACAGTCCGGAAGATGGCAGACTAGCGGCATGTCCGCACGGGAGTCGTGTAGCCCCGCAGGAGTGGCAGGCAGCGACTGCCTGCCAACGTACCCTCAACATCACCTCGATGATGTGCGGTCCGTTGGCAGAAGCCCCAGTTGTTCTGGAGAACCTGGGGAAGTCGGCTTGCCGTCCGCAGATTACAGCGGCAGTCGCATGGCCCGGATGGAGCAATTGATCGAGCAGCTGCTCGAGCGGGACCTGGAACATCAAGAATGGGGGTCCCTACGATCTAGGAGCCATACTGCGGGTCCACCGAGTATTTCTCCCTCATCTGCCGGCAGTGCCAGGAGTCAGCGGTTAGCTGACTTTGAGGAGGGGTTGGCACAGGAACCAGCAGAACCAGAAATTCCGGAAGAAGAGCTACTGGAGGTAGTGTCCAAATTTGCCAAGCCAGGACATTCAGGGAAACCGCTACAAGCCAAACTTGCGGTGAGCATAAATTACCTCACAACCCACCAGCTGCAGGAACAGGTGTTGACGGAGGCCATGGAAAAATACAAAGCCCCAGGTAATTGCGTATCACTGAATGTCCCAACAGTCAACACGCCCATCTGGGGGAACATTAGTCCCGGAATCAGGGCCCAGGAGCTGAAAATTCTGAAGATCCTCAAGCTGTTGACATCAGGCATTACGGCATTTGCCAGAACCCTGGACGGGACAGATATGACAGAGGAGCAACAAGATGCTCTGGCTCTATTCTGTAATACACAATATGAGATTAACTGTTTCAGAAAAAGCTCCATCTGGCCCACACTTAACCCTAAATTTGCAGGACTGTGCAAAGCTTCTGCTACACCGCCGCCAAGACAGCTGTTCAGGGAGGACCTGCTTAAACAGGTCAAAGAATTGGATGAGGAGGGCCAAAGCAGTTGGATTAAAGAAACCTCCGTCATCAGCCAAGCCACAGGCATATCGGAGGCACCATCCACACGCAAATACCAGGCCTCGGGGACAACCCGACATGGCACCAAGATCATATCCACCGACCACACCCTATCAGCAGAAGCCTTTTTTAGAGCAGGGCCAGCAGAGGCCAGCATGCAAGATGCGCCAACCCCCCACCCCAGCAACACAACGCCCAGAACATCAAGCCCTGCCGGTAACCATGGAGGTAAGGGGGTCTGGTTCTCTTGAGAGTGCTGCATGCATAACCTCACAAGTAGGAGGGAGATTGCATGCATTCTGGGATGCATGGGGTGCTGTAACTTTATTTTACAAAGTATTCAGGGTTATGAGATTGAATTCATAAGTGGGCATCTTCCTCCGACTCAACATGTACCTGACCGGAAATTTGCACCCTCTCAAAAAGAGAAAGAGGAAGGACATGTAGAAATATTAAGGCTATATGTCAAGGGGGTAATAGAGAAAACGACACATGAACCTCTTGATTTTGTGTCTAACCATATAACCATATAACCATACAACAATTACAGCACGGAAACAGGCCCTCTCGGCCCTTCCAGTCCGTGCCGACCATTTGTTTTCCCCTAGTCCCATCTACCTGCACTCAGACCATAACCCTCCATTCCCTTCACGTCCATATACCTATCCACTTTAGTCTTAAATGTTAAAATCGATCCTGCCTCCACCACTTCTGCTGGAAGCTCATTCCACACAGCCACCACCCTCTGAGTAAAGAAGTTCCCCCTCACGTTACCCCGAAACTTCTGTCCCTTAATTCTCATGTCATGCCCTCTTGTTTGAATCTTCATTACCCTCAATGGGAAAAACGTATCCACATCAACTCTGTCTATCCCTTTCATCATTTTAAAGACCTCAATCAAATCCCCCCTTAACCTTCTGCGCTCCAAAGAATAAAGACCTAACTTGTTCAACCTTTCTCTGTAGCATAGTTGCTGGAACCCTGGCAACATTCTAGTAAATCTCCTCTGTACTCTCTCTATTTTGTTGACATCCTTCCTATAACTAGGCGACCAAAATTGTACACCATACTCCAGAATTGGTCTTAACAATGCCTTGTACAATTTTAACATTACTTCCCTACTCCTATATTCAATGCTCTGATTTATAAAGGCCAGCACACCAAAGGCTTTCTTTACCACCCTATCTACATGCGATTCCACCTTCAGGGAACTATGCACAGTTATTCCTAGATCCCTCTGTTCCACAGCATTCCTCAATTCCCTACCATTTACCATGTACATCCTATTTTGATTTGTCTTGCCAAGATGTAGCACTTCACACTTAACAGCATTAAACTCCATCTGCCATCTTTCAGCCCACTTTTCCAAATGGCCCAAATCTCTCTGTAGACTTTGAAAATCTACTTCATTTTCCACAACACCACCTTAGTATCATCTGCATACTTACTTATCCAATTTTCCACCCCATCATCCAGATCATTGATGTACATGACAAACAACAGTGGACCCAACACAGATCCCTGAGGCACCCCACTGGTCACCGGCTTCCAACCTGACAAACAGCCATCCACCATTACTCTCTGACATCTCCCATTCAGCCACTGTTGAATCCATCTTGCTACTCCGCCATTAACTCCCAAAGATTGAACCTTCTTAACCAACCTTCCATGGGGAACCTTGTCAAAGGCCTTACTGAAATCCATATAGACAACATCCACTGCTTTACCCTCATCAATTTCCCTAGTTACCGCTTCAAAAAATTCAAGAAGGTTTGTCAAACATGACCTTCCAGGCACAAATCCATGTTGACTGTTCCTGATCAGACCCTGTTTATCCAGATGCTTATATATATTATCTCTAAGTATCCTTTCCATTAATTTTCCCACCACTGACGTCAAACTAATAGGTCTATAATTGCTAGGTTTATTCTTTGAACCCTTTTTAAACAATGGAACAACATGCGCAGTACGCCAATCCTCCGGCACTATTCCCGTTTCTAATGACATTTGAAATATTTCTGTCATAACTCCTGCTATTTCTACACTAACTTCCCTCAATGTCCTAGGGAATATCCTGTCAGGACCCGGAGACTTATCCACCTTTATATTTTTCAAAAGTGTCAGTACTTCCTCCTCTTTGAATCTCATAGTTTCCATAGCTACTCTACTTTTTCCCCTTAACTCACAGAGTTCAATATCCTTCTCCTTGGTGAATACCGAAGAAAAGAAATTGTTCAATATCTCCCCCATCTCTTTTGGCTCTGCAGATAGCTGTCCATTCTGGTTCTCTAATGGTCCAATTTTATCCCTCGTTATCCTTTTGCTATTAATATAGCTGTAGAAACCCTTTGGGTTTAATTTCACCTTTCTTGCCAAAGCAACCTCATATCTTCTTTTAGCCTTCCTAATTTCTTTCTTAAGATTCTTTTTACATTCTTTATACTCCTCTAACACCTCATTTACTCCATGCCTCCTATAATTATTGTAGATATTTCTCTTTTTTCGAAACAAGTGTCCAATTTCCCTTGAAAACCATGGCTCTTTCCAATTTTTACTATTTCCTTTCAACCTAACAGGGACATAAAGATTCTGTACTCTTACAATTTCCCCTTTAAATGTCCTCCATTTCTCTTCTACATCCTTCCCGTAAAACAGAGTGTCCCAATTCACTCCTTTTAAATCCTTACGCATTCCCTCAAAGTTAGCCTTGCTCCAATCAAAAATCTCCACCCTAGGTCCAGTTCTGGCTCTCTCCATAATTATATTGAAACTAATGGTATTGTGATCACTGGTCCCGAAGTGCTCACCAACGCATACATCCGTCACCTGACCTGCCTCATTTCCTAACAGGAGGTCCAGCACTGTCCCTTCTCTGGTCGATACCTCTTTGTACTGCTGCAAAAAACTATCCTGCACACATTTTACAAACTCCAAACCATCCAGCCCATTTACAGAATGTGTTTCCCAGTCTATTTTTGGAAAATTGAAATCTCCCACAATCACTACCTTGTGCTTACTACTAATATCTGCTATCTCCTTACATATTTGCTCTTCCAAATCTCGCTCCCCATTTGGCGGTCTATAATACACCCCTAAAAGTGTTGCTACACCGTTCCCACTTCTCAGTTCCACCCAAATAGCCTCCCTAGACGAGCCCTCTAATCTATCCTGCCAAAGCACTGCTGTAATATCTTCTCTGACAAGCAATGCAACACCTCCCCCTCTGGTCCCTCCAATTCTATCACACCTGAAGCAACGAAATCCTGGAATATTTAGTTTCCAATCACAGCCCTCCTGCAACCATGTTTCACTGATTGCCACAACATCATATTTCCTGGTGTCAATCCAGGCTCTAAGTTCATCCACCTTACTTACAATGCTCCTAGCATTAAAATATGCACATTTTATAAACCCACCATCCTTTATTCTCTGTCTATTATCTTTTTCATCTTTCTCGCCTACATTTTGGGTCCGAGTGCTTCCCTTCTCTGCCTCTTGCCCCACACCCTGTCCTCTAGCCCCCTCTACCCGAGTCCCTCCCCCCAGCCTTTCTAGTTTAAAGTCTCCCCAGTAGCCTTTGCAAATCTCCCTGCCAGGATATTGGTCCCCCTCGGGTTCAAGTGCAACCCGTCCTTTGTGTACAGATCATGCCTTCCCCAAAAGAGGTCCCAGTGATCAAGAAACTTGATCAAGAATCCCTGCCCACTGCACCAGTCCCTCAGCCACGCATTTATCCTCCACCTCATTTCATTCCTACTATCACTGTCACGCGGCACAGGCAGTAATCCTGAAATCGTTACCCTTTTGGTCCTTCTCCTTAACTTTCCCCCCAACTCCCTAAATTCTCCCTTCAGGACCTCGTCACTTTTTCTGCCTATGTCATTGGTACCTATGTGTACCACAACATCAGGCTCCTCTCCCTCCCTTATCAGAATCTTTTGGACACGTTCTGACACATGCGAGACCCTGGCACCAGGGAGGCAAACTACCATCCGGGTCTGCCGACTGCGTCCACTGAATTGCCTATCCGACCCCCTAACTATAGAGTCCCCTATTACAATTGTCCTCCTCTTTTTGCTACCCTTCTGAGCATCAGGGCCGGTCTCTGTGCCGGAAGTCCGGCCGCTGTTGCTGCCCCCAGCTAGGCTGTCCCCTCCAATCGTACTCAAACCGGAGTACCTATTTTCTAGGTGTACGGTCACAGGGGTACTCTCTAGCCCCTGCCTCTGCCCCTTGCCCTTCCTAACTGTGACCCACTTGTCTGCCTCCTGTGGTTTGGGAGTGACTACCTCCCTGTAGCTCCTCTCTATTACCTCCTCACTCTCCCTGACCAGACGGAGGTCATCGAGCTGCTGCTCCAGGTTCCTAACACAGTCCTTTAGGAGCCCCATCTCGACACACCTGGCGCAGATGTGGACGCCTGAAGGGCTATCAGATTCCCTGACCTCCCACATCTGACATCCAGAACAGTACACTGCCCTTGCCTTCATACTGCCCCCCTCACACAGGATACAATGTCAACACAATATAAGTACACAACAAACTGCTGGAATCTGACTGCCAACCAGCTTCTTTCCCTAGTCCACTTCCCACCAATCAGCTGCTTACCCTAGTCCACTTCCCACCAATCAGCGGTTTCCTCAAAAAAAAAAAAAAACCCACTTCTCCAAATGGGATGTTATGGATTTCGGTAAGCCTCTGAAAAAACAAGCCCCGCGCTGGATTTTAAACCTTACCGGTCGTGTGTCGCTCCTCCCCCTCCTCCTCTTCTTCCAACGGCTCCTGTGGGCCTCTGGGAAAAAAAAAAAAAAACAAGCCCCGCGCTGGATTTTAAACCTTACCGGTCGGGTGTCGCTCCTCTTCCTTCTCCTCTTCTTCCAACGGCTCCTGTGGGCCTCTGAAAAAACAAGCCCCGCGCTGGATTTTAAACCTTAAAGTTTATTAAGGTTTAGATTATTTACAAAAAATTTAAAACCTATATTGGCATCCCTTAAACAACAAAATCACATAGTTATGGCGTATTTAGATGATATCTTCAATTGTGGGGAAAACTCTTGAACTAGCTGAACTAGCAATAACAGCTACCAAAACATTATTCGAGAAACTAGGGTTTGTTATCCATCCAGACAAATCTAAGTTCAACCCATCTGTGGTTATGGACTATCTGGGATTCACTATTAACACCAATTATATGATTGTCACAATCCCAGCCAGCAAAGCAATAGATATAATAGAGACATCTAACAGCCTTGCTTGCGCCAGGGTACCGACTATCAGACACGCTGCTAAGGTAATTGGGAAACTTGTAGCTGCATTTCCAGCTGTGCAATTTGGACCATTACATTATCAAAACTTGCAAAGAGCAAAAATCTCAGCATTAAAAGCCAATGCTGGACATTTTGACAGACCTATGCAGCTGCCGATCAAGGCAAAAATTGTGCTACAATGGTGGGTAAGCAATATTAGTGATTGTTTTAATCCCATCATTATATCCAACCCATCAGACGTGTTACAAACCGACGCAAGCGCCCAAGGCTGGGGAGCTACCAACACCACCTTCAGTTGTGGCGGCAGATGGGATTTGTATGAATCTACCCTTCTTCAGTCACAAGGTATAAACTATTTGGAAATGCTGGGGGCATTTCAAGGGCTGCGGGCTTACTGCACGAATTTACACCATACGCATGTCCGTCTTCAAATAGATAATGCCGCTGTGGTGGCATATTTCAATCATATGGGTGGTATCAAGTCAATATCTTGTGCAATTGGCAAATACAATTTGGCTCTGATGTATTGAAAGAAATATTTGGATATCAGCTACTTACCTTCTGGGTAAGCTCAATACAGTGGCGGACACCAGGTCACGAGTATTCAATGACAACATCGAGTGGATGTTGAACCCCCAAATATTTGCTAAAATTATAGCTAAATTTGGAACACCAGATATCGACCTTTTTGCGTCCAGATTGAACCATCAGATACCAACATATGTATCTTGGGAACCAGATCCTGGGGCAGTAGCAAAGGGTGCATTCTCACTCCATTGGGGGAAATGGTCTTTCTATGCATTTCCCCATTCTGCCTCATCAGTCGGGTATTACAGAAATTCAACTGGATTCCGCAACAGGCAATCTGATAATACCTGACTGGTCTACACAACCATGGTCCTCAATATGTTAAAAGACCCATGGACACTAATCACCAAAAGCCCAAATTTGGTCACCAACCCCATCACTGGGGAGTGTCATCCGTGCCATGGTCATCTGAACCTGTTGGCTTGCAGGTTCTGAAGAGGCCACTGCTGGAATTCGGACTCTCATCCTGGGCCATGGACATCATATAGGCATCGTGCAGAGAATCCACTAGGAAGCAATACCTAACACACATCAAGAAATGGGAAGCCTACTGCAGTCGGACGAAGACAACCAACGACTCTGCCACAATCCCTAACATATTGGAATTCCTCGCGGGCCTTCATTTTGATGAGGGACTCAGCTTCAGTGCCATAAATAGTGCTAGGAGTGCTCTATCGTCCTACCTGAAGGTAGGAGTAGGATCGCACCAGCTGGTGTCAAATGTTATGAGGGGTATTTTCAATACTAACCCTCCTCGATCCAGATACAACATTACATGGGATCTAGGGGTGGTGTTGATCCTGCTCAGGAGCTGGTCGCCCATGATGGAGTTACCGCTGGACAGACTCACCTACAAAGTGGTGATGTTGATGGCACTGACCACTGCACAATGGGTCCAGACTTTGCAGAAACTGAGATTGGACAGTATGGTCTTGACCCCTGAGAAAGTAACTTTATTTATAGAGGAGTTGCTTAAGCAGCACAGACCGGGATCTACAGGGCTGCAACTGGAATTCCGAGCATACCACGCTGATGCTACACTCTGCATAGCCACCCATCTATGGCACTATATCAGAGTCACATGCACCATCAGGAAGATGGAGCCGGGACTGTTCATCAGCCACAAGAACCCACGTCACCGGGTGACGGTGCAGACAATCTCCAGGTGGCTCAGGGTGGTGTTGGGTGCAGCAGGTATCGATACTAACGTTTTTAAAATCTCATTCTACCAGGGCTGCATCCACATCAGCGGCGAGGACCATGGAGATTCCCATGTATCATGTCCTCGCTACCGCGGGCTGGGCCAGTGAGACAACCTTTCAATGGTTCTATAACAAGCCGGTGGCTGCTCCCGTAATGTTTGCGGAATCAGTATTAAGTACCGCTCCATAAAACGTTTATCCCCAAGTTAGGGGTTTATTGTTTGTATTTAATAAATACTTTATTATTTTGTTTAGCTTGTTCAAGTCTGAAATGCATTAACATACTTCCTCCATCAGTAATTGCGGCAGTGTGAGAGCATGGACGTGGTCCAGGGCAAGGAACCACAGAGCTTTGAAATCTTCACGAAGTCACACACGTGACTCCGAAGTAAAATAGTAAGATTAAACGAGAACTTACCAGTGCGAAGTTTGATCCTTAGTTGCGATTTAGTGCCCTCCGCTCCCAACCCTCTATCATAAGGTCAACTGGTATATTAGTGTCTCTTAATCTTACTATCTTCAGTCATTGTTGTTATCTGTGATTTCACACCGCTGCTTTGAAGAATGTCGCGTATGCGTGCTGTCGGGGTCTTCACGAAATCCCTCATCGTAACTCCTCATAAAATAAGGATCAAACTTCAAATTGGTAAGTTCTCATTTAATCTTACTATTAAGTTTGGTTGCAAACAAATCGATATCTGGCATCCCATACCAAAGGACAATTTCTTCAAATACATCCTGATTCAACATCCACTCGGTGTTGTCATTGAATTTATGTGACCTGGTGTCTGCCACCATATTGAGTCTGCCTGGCAAGTAGACATCTGAAATCCAAATATTATTTTTAATGCACCAGTGCCAAATAATGTTGGTCAATCTGTCACAAGATTTAGACTTGATTCCACCCATGTGATTGACATACAACATTGCCGTGGTGTTGTCAATCTGCAGCTGAACATGTAGCTGAACATGTCGATAGGGGGCGCCGTCCTGTATGGTATGGCTGTCCAGCCTGCAGCTGTCTGTGTTTCACTCTTTTTTAAATTTTTAGTGAGTTAAAGTATTTTGTTTGGCGTCTATTCTTTTTTATTTGGGGCGTGGGGGTGGGGGGGAAGGGGGAAACTACGTTTCCTGGTCCCTACCTGTTCGGAGAGGCAGCTTTTCTCCGGGCTGCATTTTTGTCCCGTCCCCGCAGCCTACCAGCGGACCTGGAGCAGCGTTTCTTGAGGAGACCGCCCAGAACCTCGGCTTCGGCAGTGGCGCAGCGCTGGAGCACCATCGCGGGGTGGAGCGGGTGATGCCTCGCCTGGGTCGCCGCGCTGGAGCTCCAGTGAGCTGAAACCGCCGACAAAAAAACATCGCAGAGCCGCGGGTTTGTGGAGCGGCCAGCTGCGGGCGGCGGCGTGGCATTAACATCGGGAGCCAGTGGGGGAAGTTCCATTCAGCGCGGCCTTGTTGGCTTCGTAAGCCATGAACTCTGGTAAGGAAGCGGCCGTTCCAGGTGTCCCAAGCCACTAGGAGGATTCTCACGACGCCGGGGCACCATCACCCGGCGAGAACGGCCTGGAACATCGGGCCTCCATGAAGGCGACTGCGGAGGCCTCAATAGGCCTGACTATGGGAGGACATGGGATGGGGACTGGACATTGTGCCTTCCCTCATAATGGGAACCATTGTGGGGGGGATGTTTTTTGTGTTTAAAATATCTTTATTATTGTTATGTCTGTATTCTTTTTTTATGTGCAGCATTGGCAAGAAACATTTCACTACACCAATTGGTGTACGTGATCAATAAATACCATTGAACCTTCGAACCGAAGTGATGCTTAGTGGTGCAATAAGCTTTGAGCCCATAAAATGCTCCTAAAAGTTCTAAATAATTTATTCCATGTGATTGAAGAATCCGTGCCTCATGCATATCCCATCTGCCTCCACAGCTAGACCTGGTATCAGTAGCACCCCAACCTAGGGCACTAAAATTAGTCTGTAAAATAAGTGAAGATGCTTCGGTCCAAATTGTGCCATAACAAATTAAAATGTTTCTAATACACCACTGTACTTCTGCAATGGCTTCAGGTGGTAAGTGCATGGGCCGATTGTAATGACTTGCATGTATTCTCAGTGCCTGTACCTTTGCCCTCTGTAAATGTTGGTGGTGCAAAGATCCATATTGGGCTTCTGGAAAGGCAGCTACCAATTTACCAATTAAGCTGGCAACCTGTTTAATTGAGGGTGATTGCTCCCTCAAGAGCTTGATACAGCCTTCAATTAAATCTACTCTCTTGCCCTGGGACAGAGTCACAGACATGTGATTGGAATTAACTGTGAATCCCAGATTGTCAATTAGGTTAACCAGCACAAATTTGGATTTAACTGGATGGACAATGAATCCTAGCCTCTAAATCATGAGTTGAACAGCTGAAACTGATAACTCGGCTGCATCAAAGGTGTTTCCAATGATTATAATGTCATCCAAATAGGCCATGATAATATGGCCTTGTGACCGTAATAACCCAAGTACTGGTTTTAGCAGTTTTGTAAATAGGCGAGGGGCTGAGGTTAATCCATTAGGTAGAGCTCGAAATTGCCACAATTGTCCCATCCAGCTAAATACTTGCCTTATAACACCCCCTGGAAAGCAATTGCTTGGCAGTAACAAACGTTTCCTTTTTAAAATGTTGCACAAACGGATTACGTCCTGTTAGGTCTAAAATAATCTGACACCCACCATCCTTCTTAGGTTTAGGAAACACATTAGATACGAATTGATGAGTTTGATAAATTGTCTTCTCAATTACTCCCTTGAGGCATAATTTTGCTATTTCAGCTTGGATCATCAAATTCTTTGTTTGTGAGAAGATGAGTGCCCGTTTTGGCTTGTGTTGGTTGGGTGGACACAGGTTGGAAATAAATTCAATGTTAAACCCTTGAATACTCTGCAGTATAAACACATTTGATGTTATTTTATACCATTCATCCAGAAACCTATGTAACCTCCCCCCAACTGGTAACTAATTCTCTCTCAATATGTTTCGACAAGAGACAGATCCACCCACCTCCATGGTTATCGGTAGAGCTCTTTGCCTGGTTCTGGGTGGTAAAGGCATGTTTCCCCGTGCTTCTACTGGAGTGCGCCAGCTGCGCACATTCAACGGTCGGCTGGGTCCTTGCACAGCCCCGATTCAGCAAACCACTTGTAGGGATACTGCTGTTGAAAGGTTCTGGCGCCTTGATGAGCCCGACGGTTTTGGCCTCGTCGTCCAGCTCCTTCACTCTTTTAGCCAGGTCTTCCCCAAACAATAGGTTCGGCGGCTGGATGTTGCCAGGCTTACATAGGGCAGCAAACCTGGGGTTAATGGTGGGGCGGATGGCGCTCTTTCGGAGGCAGTTAATCTCAAAGTGCACATTGCACATGAGCGCCAGGGCACCCTGCTTCAGTCAGGGTCCCACCATCCACCGACCTACCAAAAGCCGTTATTCTGAATGCCAGCAGCTTCAGCACCCATTGCAGTTTAATTTCCAGCACTCGGATGCCTACCCCCATATGGCCCCAAATGGCATGGTTGACTGTCGGCACTTTCAGCAGGATACAGTTCTCTGGGGTATCATATTTTTTGACCGTTGTGTCCATGGCCAGCTCCTGAAGCTGGTGCGAGGCCAGATAATTTATGCTGGCAGCCAGCTCTTCTCCAAGCGGCTCGCCAGAGTTGGTAGGGAAGGCAAATCTGGCCGCCAGGAATGGGACCTCTGGCGCTTGCCCCACGTCCCGTAGGGCAGCCTCCAACGATAAGCCCTCTGGATTGGCGTCAGATTCACTCTGACCCGGTATACTTTCCTCGTCCAGGAAGGAGATACTAGGCAGCTCCGTAGGTGCGGGCTCTTGGAGAGGCCGGCGCTCTTGATGGAGCATCCTCTCCAAAAGGAGCTCAATCCTGGATACCCGTTCCATGGTATCCATTCTTAAGGGCTAACCCTCTCGACTGGACTCGTCCGAGTCTATCAGTCGGACAGACTTTCGGGTGGCCTTACATCCCACCGGTGTAGGTACAGTGTCCTCAGACACCAAGTCTGTAGTCGCTGGCGACTCCGTGGATGAGCTAGGCGGCCGCCCGCTGTCCGCACTACCGCGGGCTGGTGATATTTTTGGCACAGCTCGCCTTGCTGCTTCTGATTTCTTCATGTTTGGACTTGCCCTCCTGCAACAAGAATTACCAAATGCAGAGAACTCCAACAAGTTTAACACTTACCTGAGGCTTTTTTAAACTTACCGCTGGAGAAGCGCTGCTCCTCCCAGCCGGTCCCTGCGCCATGCATCAGACGAAATGACGCGCATGCGGACTGACGGGGTTCTTCTTCACGGAATCACTCACGTGACTCCGAAGTAAAATAAAGTTTAGCTGGCATTTTACCTACTGGTCGGTTTTCGTTGGTCCTGAAAACTCCAATGAGCCAAGTAAAATGCCTGTTCAGCAAAGGAGATTGCCAACGGCTGCCCTCGACTGCCTGTAACTACATAGTGACCCCACACCACTGCACTACCAGTCAAAAAGAACCATGCCGGCCAATTTTTACTTGCAGAAAAGTTTTCAAAATGCTGAAAAAATTTCCGCGACCTAGCTGAGGCCGCGAGTATGCGGGAACTTCCCTCGAGCGTGAAGGAGAGTTCCAGTGACCTCGTAGGACCTCCTAGGACCTCGTGTCGACCATGCTGCGAGTTTGAGTAGAGGGCAAACTCTTCTGAACTCGCAGATTAGGTCGCCGCAGTGGGACAGCCCATTAACATATGGCTGCACAATATTACCCAGGATTGGAAAATACACCCTTGTTCTTTTCAGCGAACTACATAAAATGGAAGCCCTCTTATGATTTCCTAACCTTAAATGAAAAGTGTGAGAATACTTGCTCTAAAAATCCGTACTTTGTAATTTAAACTGTTGCACAAATCTATTTAAAGTAACAGATGAACATTTTCAGTTGACAACACACTGAATGGAAAGTAATGAATAGAACTTTATTTATGTCTTTAGAACAGATATAAGTAACTTGAGTTCCACAGCACTTTGTGTTTATTTCTATCAACTTGCATTATATTGTGTGTAACTAAAAATTATGACCACAAAATTAATGTTTGATGTTTATTCGGTTATAATTTGTATTTTCCCCATTTTCCCAGCATCTCTGAAGAAAATGAATAGTTGACGTTTCGGGCAGCACACTTATTCAGCAACGGAATATAAGGTGCTGCTCCTCCCTTTGCATGTGGCCTCATTCAGGCAATGGAGGACAAACCAGCATCTGCAATTCTGTTGTCTACACTAAACCTGCACAGCCCTCCTGGAGTCCTGCACAGTCCGGGAATTCTGAATTAAGAATTCTCCCCTCCAGTTCTTCAAGTAATAAAAACATAGAAAGTAAATGCAAGAGTAGGCCATTCAGTCCTTCGAGCCAGCACCGATGGCTGATCATCCAGAGTCAGTAACCTGTTCCTGCTTTTTCCCAATATCCCTTGATTCCGTTAGCCCTAAGAGCTATAACAAACTCTCTCTTGAATACATCCAGTGAATTGGCCTGCACAGATTCACAACTCTCTGAGTGAAAAAGTTATTCCTCATCTCAGTCCTAAATGGCCTACCCCTTATTCTCAAACTGTGACCCCTGGTTCTGGACTCCCCCAACATTGGGAACATTTTCCCTGCATCTAGCCTGTCCAATCCCTTAAGAATGATCTATGTTTCTGTAAGATCCTCTCTCATAGTTTCTAAATCCAAATAAATGCATGTTTTTGGTTCTAATGAAGGTCGTCTGAAAGGACTGTATTTTATTGGTCATGAGAGAAGATGGATATGATCGAGAACAAACCAGTGATTTAGAATATTCCAGTCTTGCTGTCAGTTGGCCTTTGTCAGGTTGCAACAGTGGACTTTAACTGAGTATAGTTGGCATTCCCAATTGCTGAGCAATAACCTCTGATGAAATTCAATGCTTTTAGAAACCAGGATAGTGATGCTCACATGTGAATAACGGAAGTAAACGTTATTCATGTTGATCATGTATCTGCACACAGTGGGTGGCCCTGTCCACTGACAGGTTAGCACGCAGCAAAAGCTTTTCACTGTACCTCTGTACACGTGACAAAAAAACTAAACTCACACTCAAACTCAACTGTGACATCTTTAACAATTAAATTAAGTTTCACTTATGTCTTGTGTCCTGCCTATTGCACAGTCTTATTCTTTTCACTGTATAATTTAAGTTGTCTTGGGTTATCTGGGTCTATATGCCTGTGTTGCTGCTGCAAGAAAGATTTTCATTGTACCTGCACCTGACCTTGCTTGTGCACATAACAATAAACACGTGAAGGTAGGTTTAAGAATATAAACCATTACATTTAGAAAAGGTGTGTGGATTCAAGTGTCAGTGCAACAGTGACTGCAGTCCTTGAAGCCTAAAATATATTTGACTTCCTGTTGAGTAGAATTAATTTTTTTTGTTGTTGAACGGCATCCAGTTTGACAGTTTGCCAAGCAAGTGTTTCCAATTGCCAATCTGTTGATGATTGCAGCTGGTCAGATCTGTTTGCATCGTTGGAAAGGAGTTCGGGCATAAGCTTGAGTGATTCCACAGCTCAGGTGTCACCTTATGTCACAGTGACTCAGCGTGGGGAGGATCCTGTGAGTTACAGCCCAAAAGCTATTTTCTGGATGTATCAATATTTAATCGGTGAAATCAAAAGCCAGTATTCTTTTTTATGATGGACTGCGAAGTGGTGCAGTGAGAGTGGCTGCTATTTAACAGTGTCAGAGACGAGAGTTGATCCTGACCTTGGGTATTGCTGAGTTTGGAGTTTTACATGTTCTCCCGATGACCACATGGGTTTCCCCTAGGACTGAGGGTGGTGGGTATAAGAAATGAACTGCCAGAGATGGTAATTGTAGGAAGGAACTCCAGATGCTGGTTTAAACCAAAGATAGACACAAAATGCTGGAGTAACTCAGTGGGACAGGCAGCATCTCTGGATAGAAGGAATTGGGGAGGTTTCACGTCAAGACCCTTCTTCAAACTCAGTCTTGAGTCTGAAGAATGGTCTTGACCCAAAACCTCACCCATTCCTTCTATCCATAGATGCTGCCTGTCCTGCTAAGTTACTCCAGCATTTTGTGCCAGAGGAGGTAGTTAAGGCAGGTACTATTGCAACATTTAAGAAACTATTAGACAGGTACAGGGATAGGACAGGTTTAGAGGGATATGGGTAAAATACAGGCAGGTGGGACTAGTTGGCCGGTATTGGCAAGTTGGGCTGAAGGGTCTGTTTCCACACTGTGTAACTCTATGACTAACTCTGATTTTTCTCCCACATCCCAAAGACATGTGGGTCGGTAAGTTAAATGTCCTATGTAATTTTCCCCCAACGTGTTGCTGAGTGATAGAATCTGGGGGGAGTTGGTGAGAAAGTAGTGGGCAATAAAAAAAGGATGAATGTAAGATTAGTGTAAATGGATGGTTGAAGAGCCTGTAACCATGCTATTTTGTTCTGACTATCTCGCTTTAGAAGTATTGACTTGTTTCATTGAAAGCTAGTTAAGTAAGCGTCACATTTTCCAATAAGTTTGACTAGCTCCATGGTACACCAGTCATTGAAAGTAGGCATGCAGGTGCAGCAGGCAGTGGAAAAAAGCGAATGGTATGTTAGCTTTCATAGCAAAAGTATTTGAGTATATGAGCAGGGAGGTTCTACTTCAGTTGTACAGGGTCTTGGTGAGACCACACCTGGAGTATTGCGTACAGTTTTGGTCTCCAAATCTGCGGAAGGACATTATTGCCATAAAGGGAGTGCAGAGAAGGTTCACCAGACTGATTCCTGGGATGTCAGGACTGTCTTATGAAGAAATACTGGATAGACTTGGTTTATACTCTCTAGAATTTAGGAGATTGAGGGGGGATCTTCTAGAAACATACAAAATTCTTACGGGATTGGACAGGCTAGATGCAGGAAGATTGTTCCCGATGTTGGGGAAGTCCAGGACAAGGAGTCACAGCTTAAGGATAAGGGGGAAATCCTTTAAGACCGAGATGAGAAAGACTTTTTTCACAGTGTGGTGAGTCTCTGGAACTCTCTGCCACAGAGATTAGTTGAGGCCAGTTCATTGGCTATATTTAAGAGGGAGTTAGATGTGGCCCTTGTGGCTAAGGGGATCAGAGGGTATGGAGAGAAGGCAGGTACAGGATACTGAGTTGGATGATCAGCCATGATTATATTGAACGGCGGTGCAGGCTCGAAGGGCCGAATGGCCTACTCCTGCACCTATTTTCTATGTTTCTAAGCCATGTGAAGCAAACGGTCTAATTCCAAGCAGTGCTGGATATTTCATCTTAGTCTGGGCATCACAAATATCCTCAGCTCCTTTGAACTGATTTGATGGCAAAAATCAATATTATGCCTGATATCCAATAATCTCTGTTGGAACTGATTATACGTGAGTGTTGGTAATATAGATATTGAGCTCAACTGTGAGGCTTGCGATGAATCAATAACTTTCCAAAGTGTAAGGATATATACAAGGTCGACAGCCATTTCACAAGTCATTACAAAACAGCTGATGCCAGGAAAATAGTAAGATTAAATGAGAACTTACCAGTTTGAAGTTTGATCTTTATTTTATGAGGAGTTACGATGAAGGATTACGTGAAGAACCCCGTACAGCCGCTGATGCGTCAATCTTCAAAGCAGCGGAGTGAAATCACAGGTAATAATGACTGAGGTATAATAGTAAGATAACAGAGACTAGAACTACCAGATGATATTTATGAGGGTTGGGAGCAGAGGGCACGTAACTCATTG
Organism: Okamejei kenojei; assembly: GCA_035221665.1. Classification (NCBI taxonomy): domain Eukaryota; kingdom Metazoa; phylum Chordata; class Chondrichthyes; order Rajiformes; family Rajidae; genus Okamejei; species Okamejei kenojei. The sequence continues at coordinate 44,734,740 of CM069135.1, read as the reverse complement.
TGACTCATCGTAACTCCTCATAAAATAAAGATCAAACTTCAAACTGGTAATTTCTCATTTAATCTTACTATTTTACTTCGGAGTCACGTGAGTGACTACGTGAAGAACCCGCCTCATGCTGGCAACGGCATGACGTCAACGCTGACGGCGCGAGGAGGAGCTGCAGTAAGGAGCAGCTCCTCGGCAGCGGTCGGAACGGCCCGCAGGTAAGTGCAGTTAGACCGGGGCGTTTTTTAGGTTACGCTGGGTGGCTCCAGCAAAACGAAACCAAAAGAAAAATTTAGAGCCACGTTAACGTGCTGATTGAGCACTGATTATTAAAGAAAAATGGAGAAATCGGGAAAGAAGTTTTCGCGGGTAAAAAGATGTTCCCGGGGTGAAAGTAAAAATACGGGACGCGAAGTTAGTGCGGACCCGGTTTCCGATACCGTTGGCCGCTGATGTACCCGATAGTGAGTTTCCAGATTCTCCAGAAATAATAACCACGGAGGAAAATGTTCCTAAAAAAATGCAAAACGAAATCTGAGAGGCCCGTGGTTTCTGATGACTCTGATATTGAAAGACCTCCAGACAATAAAACTATGTGGCTAAAAATGGAGCATATGGAGAAAGTTCTCCAAACAATAATGAGACAAGGGTCAGAGTACCCAGATGAATCCCAAAAAATCCCTGAGGGGTTTGAATATGATGAATATGGCTGTGGGCCAAGTTGGGAATATGATACTCCGGACCCAGGATTTGGGCTGGAAGAAGTCTCATGGGATGATATCCCAATTGATTTAGGGCTGCAGAAGGCAGACCCTGCTGGTGGCTATATGGCTTTTGAAAGCACACCACAAAGTAAACAGAAAAGGCCTAATGTGCCTGGGATAGCACAAGATTTTGCTATACCTGAAGGAAGTGGTGAGGCTATGGAAGAAATCCTAGCTGCAAACATAAATTATATGGTATCTCACCAACTTCACAATTCTGTGATGAATGAAACATCAGAATTATATAAAGCTCCAAGAAATTGTGCCTCATTGGAAGTACCTACGGTGAATCCGATGATATGGACGTCTATGACTCCAAGTATGAGAGCCCTAGAAGTGAAGTTTCAAAAGGTGCTCAAATTAATTTCTGCCGCCATTACGGCCTATGGCAGGCAAATGGAGAATCTGGAAATGGAAAAGATTCAAAAGGATACTTTGGGCTTATTATGTAATTCATTCTATGAAATTAATTGCATGAGGAAAACGGCGATTCGGCCCATATTTCACCCTAGATTTGCAAGCCTGTGTCAAGAAAGTGGAGTTCAAGCTCCTGGGTATTTGTTTGGAGACAATCTGCCGAAACAGCTGAAAGAGTTGGATGAAGAAGCTAAATATTTTAGCAATGTTAAACCTTTTGTTTTTGGACAAAGAAGGGGTTTTTCGACCCGAAGGGGTTTCGATTTCCGTTATAGAAGCAGAAGTTTGTCACGAAAATACTATCGTGCTGTGCAGGCAAGTGCTTCCCTGTATTCGGGAAGAAGGAGACCACCACGCTCATACGCAGAGGTATTAAAGACTTATGTACTTAAAGAAACTGTGGATGACTCTCCAGTTGGAGGGAGTTTGCAAAAATTTTATAATGCCTGGCTTAACATTACTTCTGATCGATATGTATTACAAGCAGTTTCGGGAGCCATTATTATTTTTAAAGAAGGGGTTAATCCTCCTGTACAGAATAGACCTGCTTATGCTTATGTGTTTTCTGCAGAGGAAAGAATGGAGATTAATGTGGAAATTGACAAATTATCTGGAAAAGGTGTAATTGAAAAGACTTATGAACATAAGCATCAATTTGTCTCTAATATATTTCGAAGAGATAAAAAAGATGGTGGTTGCAGAATTATTCTGGACCTTACAGATCTGAATAAGTTTGTAGAATACAAACATTTTAAGATGGAGACATTCAGTACTGCAAAATATCTTATTTCAGCAGGGTGTTATATGGCTAAGATTGATTTGAAGGATGCCTATTATTCTGTAGCAATTCATCAATGCTTCAGGAGGTATTTAAAATTTAATTGGCTGGGACAATTATGGCAGTTTAAAGCTTTATCAAATGGATTGAGTTCGGCTCCTAGACTCTTTACAAAACTGTTGAAACCAGTTTTAGCCCAAGTAAGAGCTCAGAAACACATTGTTATGGCTTATCTGGATGATATTCTGATCATTAGTGATACTCAAGAGTCAGCTGAGCACTCAGTTTCAGTTACTAAAGCTTTGTTTGAAAAGCTAGGGTTTTTGATTCATCCAATTAAGTCCCAGCTGCAGCCAGCACAATCAATTAACTTTTTGGGGTTTGTAATTAACTCAGTGACTATGTTAGTTACTTTGCCAACAGAGAAGGTCAATGACATCTTGATGACTTGTAATTACCTCATTCACAAACCTTATCCCTCCATCCGAGAAGTGGCAAAAACCATTGGGAAACTGGTAGCAGCATTTCCGGCAGTGGAATTTGGTCCATTACATTATCAAAATCTTCAAAGGGACAAAACAAGGGCTCTTAAGGAGAAGGCAGGTCACTTTGACAGGCCTATGCAATTAACAAAAGAAGCCGTGTTGGAATTACAATGGTGGGTTGAAAATGTCCCACAAGCTGCTAAGAATATCATGATTAAACAACCTGAAATGGTTTTACAAACGGATGCTAGTGCTCTCGGATGGGGGGCTACAGATTCGTCCTCCAGTTGTGGAGGTAGATGGAAAGCTCAAGAAGAAGCGTTTCTTCAAGTTGATGGTATTAACTATTTGGAGTTATTGGGTGCTTTTTATGGACTTAAAGCATATTGTTGTGCTAAACAAGGTCTACATGTGTTAATACAGTTAGACAATAAAACGGCTGTTGCATACGTTAATCACATGGGGGGAGTTAGGTCAGTATCATGTGATTGTCTGGCCAATGAGATATGGCAATGGTGTATTGGTCGCCAAATATGGATTTCAGCAAGCTACATTCCGGTAAGGACAATGTGGTAGCAGATGAAAGGTCCAGGATTTTTAAAGATAATACGGAATGGATGCTTAAGCCAGCAATATTTAAGAATATTGTAAACCAATTTGGGTTGCCAGAAATAGATTTGTTTGCATCTAGGCTTAATCATCAGTTGCCTACTTATGTGTCTTGGGAACACGATCCAGATGCAGTAGCAGTAGATGCTTTTTCATTACACTGGGAAAGATGTTCTTTTATGCTTTTCCACCATTTGCTTTGATTCAGAGATGCCTGAAGAAGATAGAACAAGATTCTGCTTCTGGATTGTTGGTAGTTCCAAATTGGCCAACTCAACCTTGGTTCCCAGTAATGCTGAATATGATTAAAGAACCATATATGTCGATTCCTAACTGTAGTGATATCTTGACTAATCCGGTAACTAAAGAGATTTACCCATTGTATGCATATATGAATTTGTTAATCTGCAGGTTTTTGACCAGACCACTACAGGAGCTGGGATTGTCGGACCAAACTATGAAAGTTATGGTTGCATCATGGCGCAATAGCACACAAAAGAAATATATGACACATATTAAGAAATGGGAAGACTTTTGCACACAGTCAAATATTTCTTATGATACTGTAAATATTGCAAATGTTTTGGGATTCCTTGCCAATTTGCATTTTCAGCAACATTTAAGTTACAGTGCCATTAACACTGCACGCAGTGCTTTGTCGTCCTATTTAGGGCTTATGACTGATCAGAGATCAATTGGGTCGCATCCATTAATATCTAGATTCATGAAAGGAATCTTTAATATTAATCCACCCAAACCGAGATACACAGAGATTTGGGATGTGAGCATTGTACTTACGCTACTTAGACAATGGACTCCAATTGAAGGGTTGACATTGGAAAGATTGACATTGAAATTAGTCATGTTAATGTCACTGGTCTCAGCTCAAAGAGTGCAAACTTTACAAATGTTGCGTTTAGACTGTATGCATGTGACTACAGATATGTTGTGTTCTATGTTTACGAGTTAATCAAACAAAGCAGACCAGGGAGATCTGGAACAAAGGTAACCTTTCAAGCTTATCATATTGATCCTACTTTGTGTGTGGTTAAACATTTGAACGAATATATTAAAGTTACTGACACCCTTCGAGGAAATGAAAAAGCGTTAATGGTTACGCACAAAAAAAACCACACACAAAAGCTTCAGTTCAAACTATCTCAAAATGGTTGAAACAGGTGTTGGTTTTAGCGGGAGTAGACACTGATGTGTTCAAATCTCACTCCACCAGGGCGGCAGCTACGTCCGCGGCGAAGGGGCGGGACGTACCTCTCGAGCATATTTTAAAAGTCGCAGGTGGAGTAAAGAAGAAACTTTTTCAAAGTTCTACAATAAACCTGTTCACACTATGACAAGCTTTGGACACGCGGTGTTGGGAGCACTATAATCACCTGCTTTGTTTACTATTAATTGCTATAATCAATGGTGTAGTCACTTTTATCTTTTATCACTTGTAATCATTTTCCCTCAGATATAAGGAAGGTTATTATATGGTCTTTAAACCATTAAAAAGTTAATTGTGAAATGATCTAACATTAGTCTGGTTTCTCATGTATGTGTTTACTTAGCCGGACTGTCGTACGGATTGATTCTACGACATAAAAAACACAGAAAGCTTTAAAATCTTCACGTAGTCACTCACGTGACTCCGAAGTAAAATAGTAAGATTAAACAAGAACTTACCAGTTCGAAGTTTGATCGTTATTTTATGAGGAGTTACGATGAGGGATTACGTGCCCTCCGCTCCCACCCTCATAAAATAAATGATCAAATGGTAGTTCTGAGTCTTTTGTGAGCCTTACTATGTTACTCCGGCTTTTGGTGTTCTGTGTTTTTCATGCCGCTGCTTTGAAGTATGCCGTTGCCAGCGTGAGGCGGGTTCTTCACGTAATCCCTCATCGTAACTCCTCATAAAATAACGATCAAACTTCGAACTGGTAAGTTCTTGTTTAATCTTACTATTCTACTATGTTTGAGCAAATCATAGACATAAAAAGTAATGGCATCTGCCAATACCTGCATTCTGTCTAGCCGTAGCATGACCACCTTCATGGTTAGTTTGGCTAGAGATAGGCTTGCAACAGGAGCCCACTGGCGAAGAAGCATAAGAACTTCAATCACATTCCAAATACCAGCATACCTTGGTTTAGGAGGATTAGAATTGAAAACTCCCTTCATAAATCGAGAAACTAACAGATGTGTCCCTACTGAATGTAACTCTGAACTCATGGGTAAGCAAGAAGACAGAGCACTTCTGGCTGTATTAATCGCACTATAGCTTAATTTTTGATCAAAATAAAGAGTGGACAAGAACTCCAGTACGTCTGGAATTCCTGCAGTTTGATATGAGATATTCTGCTGTAGACAGAATACCTCCCACTTCCTTATCGAGATGATGTACTGCTTCTGAGTACTATGCCAGCAGGCCAACGTGAGAACATCCACGGTATGATCAGACAGTCCTCTCTCCAGGTATGGCCTTCTTAAAATCTGCAAATTAACAGATCAATATGATCATGTAAAGGATGTTGATCGCCAGTTGATCAAGTGCTGGATTTACCAGTAGATTTTTAGGTTTGGGAATAATCATGTGAGGCTGACTAGCCATTTGCAAAATGAGAGGGAACCATGGTTGTGTAGGCCACTCTGGCACTACCAATACTCCTGAAGTGGAGTCCTGCTCGATCTTTTGCAAGGATCGACTGATGAGACAGAATGGAGGAAATGCATAAACAAACGTTCCACCCTAATGCAGCGAGAATGCATCCACCACTGCTGCACCAGAATCTGGTTCCCATGAAACATATCTGGGCAACTGATGGTTTAGTCTAGATTCAAACAAGTCAATATCTGGCATTTCATACTGAGCAACCACTTGATTAAATATGTCCTGATTTAACATCCATTCTATATTATCATTGAATTGGCGTGACCTAATGTCAGCTACTGTGTTGAATCCACCTGGTAAATACATTGCTGAAAGCAAATATTTTGGTCAATGACCAGCCCCAGATCTGATTAGCCAGTCTATCACAAGACTGTGACTTGACTCCACCCATGTGGTTTACATATGCCACTGCTGTAGTGTTGTCAATCTGAACCTGCACACTCACTCCTGGCAGAGCAATAAGCTTGTCTGAAGAAGGGTCTCGACCCAAAACGTCGCCTATCTCCTTCGCTCCTTAGATGCTGCTGCACCCGCTGAGTTTCTCCAGCTTTTTGTGTACCCTCGATTCTCCAGCATCTGCAGTTCCTTCTTTAAAGCTTTAAGCCCATACCAGGTTCCCAACTCAAAATAATTGATCCCTCTTAATTGAAGAAGGGATGTCTCATCAGTATTCCATCTGCCTCCACAACTGGAAGACATATCTGTAGCACCCCAACCCAGTGCACTAACATCCGTCTGTAATATTATGGAAGATGGTTCAACCAAAACCTCCCTGGAGCTTTTTGAGACATTTATGATCCACCATTGAATGTCTGAAATTGCCCCAGCTGACAATTGCTTAGGCCTATTAAAATGACCCACATGTATCCTCAGTGCCTGTTCTTTTGCTCGTTGTAATTGTTGATAATGCAGAGGTCCAAACTGCACACCTGGAAAAACAGCCACAAATTTACCAATTAAACTGGCTACTTGTCTAATTGAACTCGTTGTTCACTAAGGAGATTAACACAATCTTCAATTAACTACTGCCATTTGTCTCTAGACAAAGTTACTAATTTGAATTAATGGTAAAGCCCAAATAATCAATGATTTGAACTGGTGATAATTCGGATTTATCTGGATGAATGACAAACCCTAATTGTTCAACAGTTGAGTTTAACAATTGAAACAAATGATTCAGCTACAGCCCGAGTCTTCCCAACAATTAAAATATCGTCTAAGTAGGGCATTACAACATGCCCCTGAGCTCAGAGTAATCCTAGAACAGGTTTTAACAATTTTGTAAATAATCTAGGAGCTGAAGTTAACCCATTAGGCAATTGCCACAACTGACTCATCCAGATAAATTTTAAATACCTCTTATCATCACCATGAATAGACACTGAGTAATATGCATCCTTTAAATCAATGCTGGCCATATAACACCCTTTGGAAACCAGATGTTTAGCCGTAGAAAAGGATTCCAGTTTGAAATGCCTATAGCAAACAAAGGAGTTCAAACTCGTCAGGTCCAGAATGATTCTACATCCCCCAGTCTTTTTAGACCCAGAAAAAATACTTGACACAAACTGACGGTTTTGTTGAATTGACTTCTCAATAACCCCTTTTTTGTGTAATCTGTTAAATTCTGCTTGTATGAGCACATTCTCTTCTTCTGAAAATATACGTTTCTGACTTGGAACATGCTGATTAGGTGGACACACAGTAGAGTAAAATTCAATTTTAACCCCCTGTATACTGCTAAGTATAAATTAATCTGATGTTATATCCTGCCATTGTTTGAGAAACAAGTGTAATCTGCCCCCAATTTGAACATCTATTTCACTTGATTCATTCTCTTTAAGAGGAATTTTTCTCACCTGCATATGTCCTGGCTGCCCTTGTTGCCCCCGGCCCTTTGTAGAGAAAGTCATCCTTCCCCTCATGCCTGTGGCAGGCTGCCAGCTCCGAGACTGCGAATTTCTCTGCTATATTCGGGATAATTACAAGTTCCACTCCCTTGTGGCTCTCCCCAGCCACTGACTCAGTGTCAGTAAACTGCACCGGTATACCCTCCTCCTCAAAGGTTGGGTATTCTTGCAGCCCTATTATAGGCGCTGCTAGCACAGGCTCTCCACTAGCCTGGCGTGGGCACCACTCCTTCACACGGAGTTTGTCCCTGTCGAGCATCTTCTGCAATAAGACCTTGAACTGGGAGAGCCGTGAGCAAATCGTCTCTCCTTTTGAGGATAAAACCTCCAGGCCCGACTCTGGGTCCACGGGCCTATTTGATTTCACAGTAGCCTTACGCCCTACCGGCATGGCTACGCTGCTCACAGGCAGCGGGTCCGGTGTCGCTAGCTCCATTACTGGCGTCGGACTTAATGTGCTAGGCGGGCATCCGCTAATAATGCCATCATGGTCAGCGACCCTTTTCCCTGCAGATCGCCTCGCCGACACCTTCTTCACTTTCTGTAACATTTTAATGGTGTATCCACTACTGCTGAAACAGAAAATGAACGCAAGAAACATTTGAAACTTACCTTGTGTTTTAAACTTACCGCTTGGAGGAGCTCTGCTGCTCCAACCGGCCGACTGCACCAATGCGTCTGACGTAATGACATACCAACGGATGTATGGGGTTCTTCACGTAGTCACTCACGTGACTCCGAAGTAAAATTGACTATTATGCAGTATATTTTCAGGAGGGGCAGGCAGCGAGAAAATAAAACTAATTAGTCTAATTGACAATGGGCAACAGGATATAATTCTGGTGTAAAATAGGTGGAAGAAAATAATGGAGACAAATTATTATATAGTATTAGAAAACGGAGGCTTCTGACTATGGGCAGCACAGTGGTGCATCTGGCAGAGCCGTTGCCTCGCAATGCCAGAGAACCAGGTTTGATCCTGACCTTGGGTACTGCCCGAGTGCAGTTTGCACTGTCTCCTTGTGCCCATATGGGTTTCCTCTGGGTAATCCAGTTTTTGGATTACCCAGAGATTGGATAACATACAACTAGTGTGATCGGGTGGTCGACGGTCAGCATAGGATGAAGGACTTGTTTCCACACTGTATCTCTAAACTAAACTCAACTAGTGCGATAAAATAAATCTTTCTGTGGATGTTGAACGGCAACAAAACCATGCTCTCCCAAGGCAATGTGATGTGAGAAAAATCACGTGGCTTTGTACCACCAATTGAATTTTACATAGTTCCCCCACCTTTAATCCTAGATGCACACTCACTTCCAAGTTAAATGAATGATAAATACGGGCTTTCTATCATCTCCAGCCATTATTGTGGTTGGTAAACTCCAGAGGACATGTTTTAACATATCCCTTTTAAATACAATGCCAGACCGCATGGCTCAGTTTACATGGCATCAAATCATTCCCTCATGACCATTACCATATAACCCTGGTAATATTCACACTGACACATTTTTAGGTTGAAAAATAATTAAGTGAAATTGATTTAAAAACTGAGTTCAAACCATTTTTCAAAATTGTACATACTTCCAGTGTAGAAAGGTCTGTTATTTTATTTTAAACCGAAGGGTCGGAGTCATAATGTGAAAATAAATAAAATAATTCTGGGGAAAGAAGAAAGACTTTTCAATCTGTATTGATCTGCTTTATCAATAATGGGTTACACCCACAATTGATTATGGGGAACAGGGAAATTGCAGATGAATTGAACTGGTACTTTGGATCCGTCTTCACTAAGGAAGTCACAAACAATCTCCCAGATGTACTAGTGGCCAGAGGATCAAGGGTGACAGAGGAACTGAAGGAAATTCATATTAGGCAGGAACTGGTGTTGGGTAAATTGATGGGACTGAAGGCTGATAAATCCCCAGGGCCTGATGGTGTGCATCCCAGGATGCTTAAGGAAGTGGCTCTAGAAATCGTGGACACATTGGTGATCATTTTCCAATGTTCTATAGATTCAGGATCAGTTCCTGTGGATTGGAGGGTAGCTAATGTTATCCCACATTTCAAGAAAGGTGGGAGAGAGAAAACTGAATTATAGACCAGTTAGCGTGAGGATGTAATGAGAAAAATGGACAAGGGAGAGCCAGTGGATGTAGTGTTCCTGGAATTTCAGAAAGCTTTTTTAGTAACAGGTTAGTGGGCAAAACTAGAGCACATGTTATTGGTGGTAGGGTGCTGATATGGATAGAAAATTGGTTGGCAGAGAGGAAACAAAGAGCAGGGATTAACGGGTCCCTTTCAGAATGGCAGGCAGTGACTAGTGGGGTACTGCAAAGAGGATGGTCTGAGGATGCAGGGTGACTTGGACAAGTTGGGTCAGTGGGCAGATGCATGGTAGATGCAGTTTAATGTGGATAAATGTGAAGTTATCCACTTTGATGGCAAATACAGGAAGGCAGAATGGTGTCAAGTTGGGAAAAGGGGAAGTACAATGAGATCTGGGGGTCCTTGTTTATCAGTCACTGAAAGTAAGCATGCAGGTACAGCAGGCTGTGAAGAAAGTGAATGGCATGGTGGCCTTCATAGCAAGAGGAGTTGAGTATAGGAGCAAAGATGTCCTTCTGCAGTTTTACAGGGCCCTAGTGAGACCACACCTGGAGTACTGTGTGCAGTTTTGGTCTCCAAGTTTGAGGAAGGACGTTCTTGCTATTGAGGGAGTACAGCGTAGGTTCACGAGGTTAATTCCCAGGATGGCGGGACTGTCATATGTTGATAGAATGGAGTGGCTGGGCTTGTATACTCTGGAATTTAGAAGGATGAGAGGGGATCTTATTGAAGCATATGAGATTATTAAGAGTTTGGTCACGCTAGAGGCAGGAAACATGTTCCAGCTGTTGGGGGAGACCAGAACCAAGGGCCAGAGTTTAAAAATAAGGGGTAAGCCATTTAGAACAAAGATGAGGAAAAACTTTTCACACAGAGGGTTGTGAATCTGGGGAATTCTCTGCCTCAGAAGGCAGTGGAGGCCATTTCTCTGGATGCTTTCAAGAGAGAGTTAGATAGAGCTCTTAAAGATAGCAGAGTCAGGGGATATGGAGAGAAGGCAGGAATGGGGTACTGATAGTGGATGATCAGCCATGATCACAGTGAATGGTGATGCTGGCTCGAAGGGCCGAATGGCCTACTCCTGCACCTATTGTCTATTGTCACAATGCATGTGGGCTATTGTTGCCTGAGGACAACAGTAATCCAGCTTTGACCTTGGGAAGCATCGCCAGACAATTGCACATCATGCAGTACATTACACCACCACAGTTAGTTACTCCATCCCAGCATACACACAATTTGTGCAAACTACAGCATGGGGTTCATAGCGGGTCCGTGATCTTGACTGGTGTTGTGTTCCACTGTGGTAATGCAGGCTGCATTATTTTGGAGCGACCTGTTTTGTTCTTGATTGGAATCGTCATTCCCATCTGATTCATGTTTTTAACTTTGTTTCACCCAGATTCCCAGAAGTGGGAGTGCATTGTTCACTGCACTGTTCCTGGAGCCGGTGAGCATCGTTAAGTTGTGGCGAAAGTGATGCACTGATTTTGATTTCCCAGAGATGAGTAGCTTTTCCATTCATGTTGTAGCTCCCGGTTTCCCAGAGTTTGGATGCATTCAGTTCGAATTTCCTGAGAATGATGTGCATTGCTACTCCCAGTTTTCCGGTGATCGGATGTATGAGTCACACTCCATTTCCTAGGATTGCTGAATTTTGCTTTTGCAACTCAGTTTCCCACAGTATCCATGTGTCTGTTTCTCCCTATAGTCTGGTTTTCGTCATAGCTGCTATTTGTTTTGGGTGTGATGACAGTTTCAATAAGACCCATCCCCTCTGCCATTTGCTGTAGCCACAGCTATCATATTGGATCTGGCCAAAAACAGACAGCTGTGATGGCCATTATAATGATTCTATCAAGGTAAACTTGGAAATATTTTCAATCTCTCACATTTAAGTTTCTATAGGCATGTAATCGAGTCTCTGCAAACCGAGGCAAAACCATTTCATTATTTTGAGACCAAGCGGAGGCTTGGTGATCGTTTCGCCGAACACCTCCGCTCGGTCCGCAAAAACCAACCCGACCTCCCGGTCGCTCAGCACTTCAACTCCCCTTCCCATTCCGTATCCGACCTCTCGGTCCTGGGCCTCCTCCATGGCCAGAGTGAGCAACACCGCAAGTTGGAGGAACAGCACCTCATATTCCGCTTGGGGAGTTTGCATCCTTTGGGCTTGAACATTGAATTTTCTCAATTCTGTTAACCCCTGCTGTCTCCCCCCCTCCCACCTCTCCCTCACCCTCGGGCCCTGCATTCCCTCTATCTCTATCTCCCTCCCCCACCCTAGTCGCACTAGCTTCTCATTTTCACACCACAAACAGCTTACAATGGCTTGTTCCCTTTATCATCGATACTTTTTTGCATATCTTTCATTCATTGTTCTTTATCTCTCACATCACCGTCTATATCTCTCGTTTCCCTGATCCCTGACCAGTCTGAAGAAGGGTCTCGACCCGAAACGTCGCCTATCTCCTTCGCTCCTTAGATGCTGCTGCACCCGTTGAGTTTCTCCAGCTTTTTGTGTAACCCTCATTATTTTATAGATTGCACATGTGTGGAGAGATAACATAAGAATGATTTGCACCTATAATAACATTGATAAGTCTATTGGGATCAGTGGCTGTGGCGTTCATACACATCAGGCAAGCTAACGGGATGGCTGGAATGTCCGATGAGGAGAGACTGGGACAACTAGGCCTGTGTTCACAACAGTCTAGAATGAATGAATGGAGATCTGACTGAAAACTCTGACAAATCTGACAAAGGCCGGATATAGGGTAAATGCTTCCCCTGGCTGAAACGGTCAGGTGATGGACACCAGATATGGGGAGGCCATTTTGGGATGGCGATGAATAGAGATCTCTCCACACACCGCATGGTGGATGGCACTTTGCTGAATTTATTTACAGAAATTGGTGCATTCCGAGATGCAAAATATATTAAACGGCAAGGAAATCAAAGCACTGAGACCAACCATGATCATATTGAATGTGGAGCTACTTTAAAGGGCAGAATGGCCAATTCCTATATCTATTATTCTATGTTTCTATGTTACCTATGCACACGCACCCTAGAAATGGAGAGAATGAAATGACAAGATATATGTAGATATGTGTATTTCAGCCATGATTCTTCGTGGCTCGTTATCTGTATGGCACAAAATGCAATTTGAACCCAGATGCAGCCTTACATTACAGGCGATTGCATAGGGTACAGAGTGTTGTTGATTGTATGCATATCAATTTTCTGCATATGATCATCGCTCAATAGAATCCAAACAGTGATTCAGCTTCCTCGCTTTTTGACTAATGTTCAGCTAAGGAATTAGTCAGTCAATCCCCATCATACCAGCAGTAGTGATGGTACTGTGTCTTCAAAGCAGGCCAATCTAATACGTAATCTGTATCAGACCCATTATGACAAGAGACTACAGGCCAACAAAGGCTATTCTTTGATGACTCAGCAGGACAGGCAGCATCTCTGGAGAGAAAGAATGGGTGACATTTCGGGTTGAGACCCTTCTTCAGACTGATGTCAGGGAGTGGGTGGAACAGAGATAGAATGTAGTCAGAGACAGTAAGACTGGTGGGAGAACTGGGAAGGGGAGAGGATGGAGAGAGAGGGAAAGCAAGGGCTATTTGAAGTTAGAGAAGTCATAGAAGTTAGAGAGAGGGAAAGCAAGGGCTATTTGAAGTTAGAGAAGTTCATACTGCAGGGGTGTAAGCTACCCAAGCGAAATATGAAATGCTGTTCCTCCAATTTGCACTGGGCCTCACTCTGACAATGGAGGAAATATCAGATTGGGAATGTGAGGGGGAGTTAAAGTGCTGAGCAGTCAGAAGATTAGGTAGGTTAAGGCAGACTGAGCAGAGATATTCAGTGAAATGATCGCCGAGATGTTCAGCAAAATGATGTACAGAAGTTGACACCTGGAACAGCCGATACTATAGATGAGATTGGAGGAGGTGCAAGTGAACCTCTGCCTCACCTGAAAACACTGTCGACGTCCTTAGATGGGAATCAAAGGGGGAGGTAAAGGGACAGGTGTTGCATCTCCTGTGGTTGCAGGGGAACCCTGTACTTTTCAGGTGAAGCAGAGGTTCACTTGCCTGTCCCACTGAGTTACTCCAGCATTTTGTGTCTACCTTTGATTTAAATCTGCATCTGCAGTTCTTTCCTATCCTTTGATGACATAGGTCTGGAGTCCAATGCACAACTGATCATTACATGGACATTGTGCATTCAGATGCAAACACAAATGGGAGAAAACAGCCTATTACATGATCAATCAGTTCTAACAACTTGGCTGCTCTCAAGAAGTCCTGCAACTTTCATCAGGTCTTTCGAGATCCATGGTGGTCAAGTCTATGCTGCAGAATCTTAGCATAATCAAGGCACAGTTTTGCTGCTGAGCAGGAGGGGCAGCAGAGGAAGAGGTGAGGTGGAGGAGAAAGATAGGAATGTGATAAAACCACTTCCTTGTTAGGATGTCTGTGACCAGCTGAGATTGTAATATCTATAACCCACTTCCTCATTTACCAATAGCTCCACGTTTTACTTTTCATCTCAATGTCTGCGTGAAAGTCCAAAGTTTCTGAATCAAAGTAGGTCAATTACCATATGTCAACTAATCATACTTCCTGTTTTCCGTCTCCACCCTGGCCTCCCGAAGTGTCTCTATCTTTGCACTGTATCTCTAAACTAAACAAAAGATCTTGCCTGGCTTGCTGAGTTACTCCAGCAGTTTACATTTACTGGAGATTCCAGTATCTGCAGTTCCTTGATTCTCTACTTCAGCCATAAGCAAGCTGGAATATGAAAAAAAAAATCTATTTGGTTTCAAGATCGAAAATTAATGCTCATTTTTGGATGAATCCAAGAAGAGGATTTGGGGAACTGGGGAACAAAGAAATGGTCTTGACCTGAAACATCATCTATACCTTTTCTCCAGAGATGTTGTCTGACCCACTGAGTTATACCAGATATTTGTGTCTATCTTCGGTTTAAACCAGTATCTACAGTTCCTTCCTACAGTGTTATTTTACAGTTGGTTACTCACATTAGACGTTTGGTGAAACTCCGTTTAGAATATTGTGTTCAGTTTTGAGCACCATGTTATAGGAAAGATATTGTCAAGCTTGAAAGGGTTCAGAAAAGATTTACGACGATGTTGCAAGGACTAGGGGGCATGAGCAGAGAGCTCCTTCTGCAGTTGTACAGGGTCCTAATGAGATCACACCTGGAGTATTGTGTGCAGCTTGGTCTCCAAATTTGAGGAAGGACATTCTTGCTATGCTGAGAGAATGCTGAGAGAATGAAGCAGCTGGGCTTGTACACTCTGGAATTTAGAGGGATGAGAGGATATCTCATTGAAACGTAAGATTATTAAGGGTTTGGACATGCTAGAGGCAGGAAACATGTTCCCGACGTTGGGGGAGTCCAGAACTTGTAGCCCCAGTTTAAGAATAAGGGGTAAGCCATTTAGAACGGAGATGAGGAAACACTTTTTCACACAGAGAGTTGTGAATCTGTGGAATTCTCTGCGTCAGAGGGTGGTGGAGGCTGGTTCTCTGGATACTTTTAAGAGAGAGCTAGATAGGGCTCTTGAAGATAGCGGAGTCAGGGGATATGGGGAGAAGGCAGGAACAGGGATTGTGCATGATCAGCCATGATCACATTGAATGTCGGTGCTGACTTGAGGGGCCAAATGGCCTACTCCTGCACCTATTCTCTATTGTCTATTGTCCATTGAGCTATAGGAAGAGGTTGAGTAGGCTGGGTCTCTATTCCAAGTAGCACAGGAGGATGAGGGGGGAATATTATAGAGATGTAAACAATCATGAGAGGATTAGATCAGGTAGATGCAGAGTCCCTAGCCCAGAGTTGGGGAATCGAGGAGCAGAGGACATAAGTTTAACGTGAAGGGGAAAAGATTTAATAGGAATCTGAGGGGTAACTTTTTCACACAAAGGGTGGTGGGTGTATGGAACAAGCTGCCAGTTGAGGCAAAGACTATCCCATCGTTTAAGAGACAGTTAGACAGGTACATGGATAGGACTGGTTTGGAGGGATATAGACCAAATGCAGGCAAGCGGGACTAGTGTATCTGGGACATTATTGGCCGGTGTGGGCAAGTTGGGCCAAAGGGACTGTTTCCACACTGTATCACTCTATGACTCGCTATTACTCTATGGATATGACGAGTAACCTGCTCACCAATGTTCAATATGAGCTCTTGAAGAATCACTCCAATTCAAATAACATTGCAGTCTTGGTCAAACTAAACAGCCGAATCCAGAGATGAAATTAGAGTAACTATCCTTAACATGAAGGCAGCATTTAACCAAGTGTGGCAGCAATACACTCTGGTAAAACCGATGTCAACTTGCAGCAAAGAAGAACACGTATTGATTGGAATCATACTTTGCACAAATTAAGATCAACATGATTTATATATGAAACTAGACTAAGTGGGACCCGTTGGGTCCCATGTTCACACAGGAGGGCTGGTTCCCCGACGCAATATTCCACCTCTCCACCAATTCCAATATTAGTGGCCAGTGCGGTGGGGGGGCTTTCTGGAGCGCTGGTGTTGTTGGCTGCAGGGACTACAGGGACTCCAGAGGGCTAGTATGGACATTGTGGGCCAAATGGATTCTTGGGGTGGAAGCTCAGTCCCTCAAGCCAATGTTCAATAGATTCAGGATCAGTTCCTGTGGATTGGAGGATAGCTAATGTTATCCCACTTTTCAAGAAAGGAGCGAGAGAGAAAACAGGGAATTACAGACCAGTTAACCTGACTTCGGTGGTGGGAATGATGCTGGAGTCAATTATTAAAGAGGTAATAATGGAGCATTTGGATAGCAGTAAAAGGATTAGTCCAAGTCAACATGGATTTATGAAAGGGAAGTCATACTTGACTAATCTTCTGGAATTTTTTGAGGATGTGACAAGTAAAATGGATGAAGGGGTGCCAGCGGATGTAGTGTATCTAGACTTTCAGAAAGCCTTTGATAAGATCCCGCATGGGAGACTGGTGACTAAAATGAGAGCACATGGTTTTGGGGTAGGGTGTTGACATGGATAGAAAATTGTTTGGCAGACCGGAAGCAAAGAGTAGGAGTGAATGGGTCCTTTTCAGAATGGCAGGCAGTAGCGAGTGGAGTGCCGCAAGGCTCAGTGTTGGGGCTGCAACTGTTTACCATATATATTAATGATTTGGAAGAGGTAATTAGGAGCAACATTAGCAAGTTTGTGTATGACACAAAGCTGGGTGGCAGTGTGAACTGTGAAGAGGATGTTAGGACGTTGCAGGGGGACCTGGACAGGTTGAGTGAGTGGGCAGATGCGTGGCAGATGCAGTATTAAATAGATAAATGTGAGGTTATCCACTTTGGTGGCAAAAAAAGGGGCAGATTTATCTCAATGGGGTTAGGTTAGGAAAGGGGGAGGTACAGCTAGACCTGGGTGTCCTTTTACACCAGTCACTGAAAGTTGGCATGCAGGTACAGCAGCAGTGAAGAAAGCTAATGGAATGTTGGCCTTCATAACAAGAGGATTTCAGTACAGGAGTAAAGAGGCTCTTCTTTAGTTGTATAGGACTCTGGTGAGACCACATCTGGAGTATTGTGTACAGTTTTGGTCTCCTAATTTGAGGAAGGACAGCCTTGTGATTGAGGCATTGCAGCGTAGGTTCACGAGATTAATCCCTGGGATGGCGGGACTGTCATATGAGGAACGATTGAAAAGACAATGCTTGTATTCACTGGAGTTTAGAAGGATGATGGGGTATCTTATAGAAACATATAAAATATAAAAGGACTGGACAAGCTAGATGCAAGAAAAATGTTCCTAATGTTGGGCGAGTCCAGAACCAGGGGTCACAGTCTTAGAATAAAGGGGAGGTCATTTAAGACTGAGGTGAGAAAAAACTTTTTTACCCAGACAGTTGTGAATTTATGGAATTCCCTGCCACAGAGGGCAGTGGAGGCCAAATCACTGGATGGATTTAAGAGAGAGTTGGATAGAGCTCTAGGGGCTAGTGGAGTCAAGGGATATGGGGAGCAGGCAGGCACGGGTTATTGGTAGCGGACGATCAGCCATGATCACAATGAATGGCGGTGCTGGCTCGAAGGGCCGAATTGCCTCCTCCTGCACCTATTTTCTATGTTTCTATGATCATAATGAATGGCGGTGCTGGCTCGAAGGGACAAATGGCCTCCTCCTGCACCTATTTTCTATGTTTCTATGTTTCTAAGCATGATGTGCTGGCAGCTCACTCACGGTTGGTGGGCTGGCAGTTGACTTACGGCTATTCCTTGAAATTCCATTTCAAGCAGAATGCAAGGCCACCAAATTCAAATCCAATTTCCTACCATTTCAAGCAGGGTGCAAGGCCACCAAATTCAAGTGCAGTTTCTTACTTCTTTGAGCAGGATGCAAGGCCACAAAATTCAAGTGCAGTTTCATACCACTTCAAGCAGGATGCAAGGCCACCAAATGCAGGTTCAGTTTCATACCATTTCAAGCAGGGTAAAACCACCATAAAACTACCATAAAACCACTCAAAACACCACACTCACAGTTCAGTAGACATTCAGAGTGTTCAGTTGATTCACAGCTGAGACAGATTTGTGACCTCTCCCTCCCCCATCATGCAGAGACTGAGCAACACCCACACTTCCGGGTTTTATAATCCCACCTCCTCCCACCGGAAAAGGTGTGGCCTTCATGGAAAGAGATTCTCAACATTTTTTAAACACTAATAACACTTTTATTATTCATTGATGGGAAGAATCCTCTGCACCTGATGAGCGGAGGGGGACTGATAAGATGGCCAAAAATCACAGCCGTAAGTGGTAGCGTTTTATCTAAAATCAATATAGTGCAAACAGGAAGTTGTCAAGTTTAGCCAAACAGCCATTTGCAGTGCATTTTCACTTCAACCCAAAACCCCCCAAACAGCCATTTGCAGTGCATTTTCACTTAACCCAAACCCCTCCAAACAGCCATTTGCAGTGCATTTCTATTTCAACCCAAATCCCCTCAAACAGCCATTTGCAGTGCATTTCTACTTCAACACAAACAGCCATTTCCAATGCATTTCTACTTCAACCCAAACATCCATTTGCTGTGCATTTCTACTTCAACCCACCCCCCCCCCCCCAAACAGCCATTGGCTGTGCATTTCTACTTCAACCCAAAACCCACCAAACAGCCATTTGCAGTGCATTTCTACTTCAACCCAAACAGCCATTTGCAGTGCATTTCTACTTCAACCCAAACAGCCATTTGCAGTGCATTTCTACTTCAACCCAAACAGCCATTTGCAGAGCATTTCTACTTCAACCCTAACCCCCCAAACAGCCATTTGCAGTGCATTTCTACTTCACCCCAAACAGCCACTTGCAGTGCATTTCGACTTCAACCTAAACAGCTATTTGCAGTGCATTTCTACTTCAACCCAAACAGCCTTTAGTAGTGCATTTCTACTTCAACCCAAACAGCCATTTGCAGTGCATTTCGACTTCAACCTAAACAGCCACTTGCAGTGCATTTCTACTTCAACCCAAACAGCCATTTGCAGTGCATTTCGACTTCAACCCAACCCCCCCAAACAGCCATTTGTTGTGCATTTCTACTTCAACCCAAACCCCCCCAAACAGCCATTTGTAGTGCATTTCTACTTCAACCCAAAACCCCCCAAACAGCCCTTTGCAGTGCATTTTACTTGAAACCAGCCATATTTTCATTTTCAAACCACATGAAGGGCACTCGCAGTTGAGTGGACATGTGTTTAGTGTTATTCAGAGAGACATGACCCTCTCGCTTCCTCCATATTGCAGAGACTGAGTGAAGCACACCACTTCCGGATTTTATAGTCCCTCCCCCCTCCCACCAGCAGGGGCAGCAGAGAGAATGGCAAAACATTAAAAAACATTAATATCTATCTGATTTATAATATAATATCTCTCATCGATGGGAAAAATCCTCCGGTTCAGGAAGGCGGAGGGGGGCTCTGAGCGAGGTAGCTAAAAATGACGGCCATAAGTGGCGGCATTCTCTCAGGAATCACAGCACAGCAAGCCAAAAGCGGTCAAGATCAGACTTTTAGTAATATATATATATATATATATATATATATATATATATATATATGGATGTGTGTGTGTATTTGTGAGTATGCATACAAAGATATTTTTTCTCTTATTATATTGTTCACAGTGTACTATATTTACATATTCTGTCGTGCTGCTACAAGTAAGAATTTTATTGCTCTATCTGGGGCATATTACAAAAAAACACTTCTCTATTGACTCTCTCTTCATTCCCTTCACCACTGGTGCATTGTGACCGTAGAACGTACAATCTACCAAATGCTTTGCAGTCACTCACCAATGATACTTTGACAACATCCCCCAAACATGAGACCAGTACTGCCACGAAGGACTATTATTTCAGGCACATGGGAGCAGCACATGTAGACAGTTTGTCAGCATCAGTCTATGCTATATTGACTTGGAAATATATAGCCATTCCTTCATTGTTGCTGGGTTTAAATTTTGGGCCTTCCTGCCCAAAGTTAATACAATGCTCTTTCCATTGTCATGTTGTGAAAGGTTTCTACAGAAATGCCCATATCTGCACATGAACCTGATATTTGTGCATCTCTGCATTTCATGTCTCATGGTTAATGATGACTACAATGTGAAGGCACAGTCAGGCGTTTGGCAGCCAAACCAAATATTCTTTACGGTGATGTTTTTCAGAATGGCAGCCTGCCATCAGGGAAAACCACCAACAGAAGGAATCGCTATTGATGATGCACAGCTTCAGGAAGCGGGCGGGGAGCGGGGGTGAAGGAGATCTACGCTGACAGGGTGTGAAACCACCAGAGTTCTGAGAATGGAGAAGCTGCAATCAGCAGAAAAATGTCAGAGGAGGGGCTCATGTGGAGAAGTGGGGTGAAAAATTCTGGATATTCTGGCACATAAGAGGTGATGTGGAAGGCACTTACAAAACCTCTAGGTCTCGTTCACTGCCAGGATTATTGAGACCTGGGGAGCCAACATGAGATCTCTTAAATTTAAATCAAGCTGTTAATTGCACTGTTGACTGAGGACGTGTTCCCTGCCTTTCAACGATACTTCTCTGCTTTGTATTCTAAGCTTTTTGATGCAAAGCCAAGGACGACATTTGTTTTTTATGTTTTGGTCAGAAAATGCTGCCTCGTTATATAATTTGTGTGCATGCACAGCACAAGCATTTTAATTTTAAATGAGTGCATCCCACCAGCGTGGTAGTTTGTGGAATGAAGAAAAAATATTCTACTTTAGTGAATCACCAAGAACTGAAGCATATATTTTCCAGGCTCACATTCATCTCTTTCCTAAGAGGGAAGTGATGCTTGCACTTTTTCATCTTCATGCTCAGGAGAATTCAAATTCATAGCAAGAATCTCTGAAATATCTTACCCATCTTTGCTTGTGATCTTCAGATATAATCAACTCATAACAAAGATTCTCCATCTTAATTGGTGTAACTAAAATCACCCACTGTGCTGTGATTGCATTTCAAAATAATATTTTTACAGTCTTTGCAAATCAGGCTCTACTCATTTTATGTATGAAATTATGTCCACTTGACAAAAAAAGATTAATCTTTAAGGTCATAAGGTGATTGGAGTAGATTTAGGCCATTCAGCCCATCAAGTCTACTCCGCCATTCAATCATGGCTGATCTATCTCTCCCTCCTAACCCCATTCTCCTGCCTTCTCCCCATAACCTCTGACACCTGAAGTAATCAAGAATCTACGTATCTCTGCCTTGAATATATCCACTGACTTGGCCTCCACAACCTTCTGTGGCAAATAATTACACAGATTCACCCCCCCCCCCCCCCCGATAAAATAATTCATTTTTATATTTTCTTCATAACAGCTCCCACAGTTATTAATTCAGAACATGTTGGTCTGCTGTTTTCTACAGCTTGTAAACCCTCTCCAAGGCAGTGATGCAAATCACATTTGCATCATTATGATATCCAGACTCATTTCGGGAAGCTCGGGTGAAAGGGACAACTTATTTTAAAAGATTGTAGCAAAATTGTAAATAAATTACTTGAATTTCTAATCGTTCCAATTTTTCTGAATAACTGTAAAGAAACAATCCGGCCCCAGGAATAATTGTATTGTTTATTCTTGCAATGGTGTTTTCACTGTTATCTAAACCTCATTTTCCCTGTCAGGATTAACTGGGTCCCTTCATGCTGATGCAGCGATCAAGCGAGCACATACTTACTCTCTTAGGCATTCCAGCATGTTTGACGTCCACAAGGATTTTCTTGAACTTCGATAGTTGTGTTATAGAAAATATTCTGATGGGATATATCTCAGCCTGGTATAGCATCTGCTCTGCTCTTGACCACCTGAGCATGCAGAGTAGTGAACACAACCCCATTCATCATGGGGTTGTCAGTCTATCTTCAAGGTATATGGCATGAGGAAGGCTGAAGGTATTGTACAGGATGATTGCCATCTTACAAACATCTTCTTTGTCACTGCTATCAGACTCCGGAACCAGTTAGTGGCGCCCTGGCGTATATGACAATAAACTCGTCTCCGTCTGAATCTGAAATTGAGGTGTGGCCCATACAACCAGGAGGTGCTGCAATGTACCCTTACTCTTACTTCTACCCCATTTGTTTATTCAGTTTATTGTACTTTAGTACTTTTTGCACTACTTTAGATTGCACTGCAATCTTTGCACCATTCAGCTGTTTTACATTTGTCACTGTATTTGTTGTTGTATTTATTATACCTGTGTGTATACATTTTACTGCACGTGCTTCATGTAAGCAAGGAATGTCATTGCCCCCTGGTGTAAATGACAATAAACTCTTCTCCGTCTGAATCTGAAATTGAGGTATGGCCCATACAACTCATCAAACAAGAGCAGGATGGTTTCTTGTCTTCCACACGTAAATGTATCCCTCATTGAGAATAAATGTTCTCATTATTTGTTTCTTGCAAGCTATTGTTGTGCTTAAACAAGCCACCATATTTTATAACATCACAGTGGTGATTTCAAATGTATCTCATTGATTGTGAAGTACTTTGTGCCATCCTTGATTTGTGAAAGTTGCCTTTTGCTGGAGGATTTTCTTTTGAAAATGGTGGAAGAAATGATTTTTTTTTAAATGAAACAAAACAATAAGCAATCGGTATTAGCAGATATTAAAAGGCAATGCCTGACTCAGGAATCTCTAAGAAGGCAAATTCATTTCCACCTAGCCCACAGCTAACAATGGCCTGTTTCCTTTATCATAGTTACTTTTTTGCATATCTTTCATTCATTTGTTTTATATCTCTCTATATCACTCTATATCTCTTGTTTCCTTGTCCCCTGACTCTCGGACTGAAGAAGGGTCATGACCAGAAACATCACCCATTCTTTTTCTCCAGAGATGCTGTCTGACCCGCTGAGTTACTCCAGCTTTTTGTGTGGATGTTCGGTAAGTAGTCTGTATTGACATAGCAGCAGAATTGCTGCCTTACAGCGCCAGAAACCGAGGTTCGATCATGACTACTGGTTCTGTCCACACAGGGTTTGTACGTTATCCCCGTGACTGCATGGGTTTTCCCCGATTGTTTCCTCCCACTCTCCAAATATGTATTGGTTTGTAGGTTCATTGGTTTCAGTACAAATTGTAAATTATTCCTAGTGTGTAGTGTGTGCCAGTGCAATGGGGATCGCTGGTCGGTGTGGACTTGATGGACCGAAGGGCCTCTATCCACGCTGTACATCTAAACTAAACTAAACTAAAGGTGGTGAACTCCAAATTCTATATTTTTAACTGGTCGAGATAACTCCCGGATCCCTCTTTCTTATGTTAAAAAGAGCAGCAGAAAACTGCCATCATGTTTGAAAACTCTGCTTATCTCTGGCACTCTGCACTGCAGAGTAGGGTGGCTGCAGAATAGAATTCCATCATAAATCAGATCAGTAGACCCATGCAGGTGATATGGGCAGTTCCAAATGTAAAATCCTGTATAAAGTGGTTGGTTATAACTTAGAGAAAGGTAAATGATATTTAAAACAATTTCTCGCAGATGATCATTGGGTCACACACACAATTATATATTTAATAGAGTCATATGACTAGTGGCGTGTTTCAGGGATCACTGCTGGATTATTTGTTGTTTGTAGTTTATATCAACAGTTTGGATTGGAATGTAGAAGGCTTGATCAGTAAATTTGCAGTTGACTCTAAAACGGGTGGTTTTGTAGATAGCAAAGATAGTTATCAAGGACTTCCGGTGGCGCTATGGAGTCCTAGAGCATAGCGCCAGCCAGCTCCGTAAAAATTCGGAAAAAACGGGGGTTTAAAAAGACTTACCGGCTGCCTGCTTCACACTGCTTGCCATTTTAATACCGACGGTACCGAGTGACGTCATCAGCCGTGCGACAAACCATGACGGCACGGAGCCCTACCGACAAGGTAAAAGGTCGAAAAACCCGGCCGAGAGCGGGAGAAGGCCTGGGAGAAGCCTCGGATTCAAGTAGGGCCAGCTCCCTGGAAGATGTCCCCAAGAAAGCAGGCACAGAAGGTGAGGATTTGAAAACTTTTATTTCTCACCAGATGGCTGATTTAAAGCTAGAATTAAAGGCAGAAATGAAAGATATAAAGCAAGAAATGAAAGATATAAAGGGAGAAATAAAGGAAGAAATTTGTCAAATTAACAATCAGATGGATCTGATGAAAAATCAATGGAATTAATTTCAAAAAGATACAATGTTAAAAATTGATAATAAGTTCAAGAATGTATCAGAAAATTTGAAGAATGAACTTATTGATATGATCAATGATATGGAACGTAAGATGGAGATTAAACTTGAAAAAGTTAAAAAAGACTTTCAAAATAAGATTGATCCTATTGAAAATGTGCTGGAACAACAGGCAGCTGGCATGAACAACCTTGAAAAGATAGCGGAGGCAAGTACTGTGTCTACAGCAAAGCTGATAACAGAACAAGAACGTCTACTGGAGTTGTTGACTAAAGTAACAGAGAAATGCACTCAGCTAGAAGGCTATCAGAGAAGACAGAACTTGAGGATCGCAGGGATTCCTGAAGGTCTAGAGAAACACGAAGATCCTCGAGAATTCACTGCTAAACTACTTCAAGCTGTTTTATCTCTGGATGATAAGCCTGTATTAGCTCGTGCACATAGAGTCGGCAGACGACAGACCAGTACAAATGCCCCCCCAAGACAAATGATTGTAAAGCTACAATATGATTTTGTCCTGGAGGATATTATGCGGAGAGCTTCGGGAAAAAAGAATCTGACATTTCAAGGACAAAGAATCAGTATCTACCGAGACTATCCCCCAGAGGTTGCCAGAAAACGAAAAGCGTTTAATGAAGCCAAAAGCCTTATGAGGGGTGTAGAAAACTTGAGATACGGTTTGAATTACCCAGCCACCCTAAGAGTTACTTATAACAACGTGGAACATTTCTTCAAGACCCCAGCAGAAGCAATGGAATTTGCAAAGCAGTTTGACACTTGAAAATTATCTACAAGCAAACATACTGTCTTTTACTACTTTTAGAGACCTAGTATGGTCTCTTAACATTCTGTGAGACTTCATACGATAATATGGAATTATAAGGAACTAGAAGGAACGGACAATGTCGTATGGAATGAAGCGTTTTTTCTGGATTGGAAGATGCTTGCTGAACATTGACAATTAGTCATAATATATAACTAACATAAACAAATAACACACATACTAAAATCATAACGCGGTTTTATTATCACTATGATTATTATTAACCAAGATTGTTCACTATTGCTAATTAATATTACTAATAATTAATATCTTATGTCTTGTTAAATTTGGAGATACCCTCCCCCTTTTTTTTTTCTTCTTTAATAATGATTTTTTATTTTGTACTTTAAAAATTCTTTATCTCCCGTTTTATAGTTAGATTTTTAAATTAATTTTAGATATACATACTTTTATATGATCAATATCACTTTTTTCATTTCTTTAATATTATATCCCCGTTAAAATATTATTATGGAATAATAATTCCTTAAATCTAGGAGCTGGCCAAATTAATAACATCAATGCCGGAAGCCTTTAGATGGATAGCCAATGTAGTATGGCTTACACAAACTACAAATACTTTATTTGTAGTTTTTTCATTCTTTATACACACTATTAATCTCTTTATCTATTCTTTACTATTCTTTTATACCTATCGTATCTTTCAGTTTGAATGGAGCTACACATTGGAACAATGGAGATATATTTGTGAAGTACATAAAAGAGATTTAAAATTCATCTATTCGGTGTTCGGGTGTAAGGTTAGGTCTACTGCACGGACCCTTAGACTCTATTGTAGATTCCCACAAATTTAAAATGCAGGACTTAAAAAGAAATATGGGGAATGAGGGATTAAACTTTTGCAGTTGGAATGTTAAAGGTATCAATGAACCAATAAAAAGAGGAAAAATATTGACACACTTAAAGGCAATTAAAGCTGATGTAATTTACATTCAAGAAACCCACTTAAAAAAAGACGCTGAAAATAGGCTGAAAGCCAAATGGATAGACAAAATATATCACTCTTCTTTTACGCATAAATCAAGAGGCGTAGCAATATTATTTCGTAAAGGTACTTTATTTAAGCATACATCTACTATATCTGATAAAGATGGCAGATATATTACTGTGATAGGAGAAATAAACAGGGAAAAAATGATTTTCGTTAATATTTATGGACCAAATTTTGATAGTCCTTTATTTTTTAAGAAAGTAATAATATTCCGGAATTAACACATTATAATTTGATAATTGGAGGAGATTTTAATTGTACATTAGACCCTTACTTAGATAGATCTTCAAAACAAAGAAAAACTAAATCACATACTAGTGATTTATTAAATGCATATATCCAAACGACTAATATTAAAGATGTTTGGAGAACAGAAAATCCTACTGGTCGAGAATATTCCTTTTACTCACCAGTACATAAAACTTATTCAAGAATAGATTATTTTCTGGTAGATGCAAAGCTTATTTCACTTACTTACGAATCTAAATATCATAATATTATAATTTCAGATCATGCACCATTAACATTTAAAATTAAAATAAATGGTAAAACAGAAAATTTAGGACAATGGAAACTTAATCCACAAATTTTAAAAAATAAAACCACTCAGGAATATATTATAACTCAGATTAAGATTTTTTTTGAAATAAATGATCAACCAGAAATATCTCGCTCTTTATTATGGGAAACATTTAAAGCATATCTTCGAGGAATTATGATTTCTTCACAAGCATTCCATAATAAAAAGATTCGGAAGGAACAACAGGAATTAGAAAGGGAGATTAAACAATTAGACATACAGAATGCAATAAAATCAGATATAATAATACATAATAAAATTGTAACATTGAAATATAAATTAAACAAAATATATACTGATCAAGTTTTAAAATATTACCAACATACTAAACAATTGCAGTTTGAATTTGGAGACAAACCCCAAAAATTATTGGCTCGACAATTAAGGAAAATTGAAGCTGAAAAAATTATACATAGGATTGAATCACAAAACGGTGAATTATTAATACAACCCAAAGATATTAATGAAAGATTTATGCAATATTATAAAAATCTGTATACTGCTAAAGCGACAGTAAATAAAACAGAAATAGATGCTTTTTTAAACATATATAACTTAAAAGAATTAGATTTACAAAATAGAGAACTATTAAATGCTGATATTTCAATAAAAGAAATCCAAGAATCTATTAAATCATTAAAAAATGGTAAAACTCCAGGACCGGATGGTATAGGTTCGGAATTTTATAAAATTTTTCATGATAAAATGGTCCCATATTTAAAATCATTATATGAACAGATATATACACAAGAGAAATTACCAGATACACTGAACGAGTCTATTATAACACTTATACCCAAAATAAATAAAGATTTGGATGAACCAGGATCATATAGAGCAATTGCTTTATTAAATACGGATCAAAAAATTTTAACAAAGATACTAGCACAAAGATTAAGCACAGTTGTTAACGAATTAATTCATCCTGATCAAACAGGATTTATACCTAAAAGATATTCTTCATATAATCTAAGACGGTTATTTAATATCATATATTCGAAAAGAAGTGATAAAAAAGACTTAGTAGTTATCTCGCTGGATGCAGAAAAAGCTTTTGACCAGGTGGAATGGCCTTATTTATTTTCGGTGATGGAAGCTTTTAAGCTTGGTGAGAAGTTTACTACTTGGATCAAATTGTTATATGCAAACCCAACAGCTAGAATAACAACAAACCGTATGTTATCAACTAAATTTAGTTTATCTCGATGTTGTAGACAAGGCTGTCCTTTATCACCTTTACTGTTTGCATTAGCAATCGAACCTCTTGCCCAAAGGGTAAAGATTGCACCCGGAAATATATGGATATGATACTAAAGATACTAAGAATAAAATCTCGTTATATGCGGACGATGTATTACTTTATATCACTAAACCGGAAATAAGTGTCCGTAATTTGTTAAAACTAATAACGGAATTTGGTTTAATTTCAGGATACAGTATCAATTGGAATAAAAGTGAACTTATGCCAATAGCCATGAATAACTTACAGATATTACAACAATTTCCTTTTAAGATAACAAATGAAAATATTAAATATCTTGGTATTTTTGTTACAAAAAGATTTGACTCTCTATTTAAGTCTAATTTCCCGTTATTACTGAATAAATTAAATAAAAATATTTTATACTGGAAAAGTTTACCTATTTCAATGTTAGGTAAAATAAACGCAATAAAAATGATTTTTCTCCCACAATTATTATATTTATTTCAATCAATCCCGATATATCTCCCTAAAAGTTTTTTTTTTAAAGTAGACTCTTTAGTCACTAACTTTATCTGGGATTATAAGAACCATAGAATAAATAAAAAACACTTATGTAAAGCTAAAATAAACGGGGGATTAGCATTACCAAATTTTATGTTTTATTATTGGGCAGTTAATATTAAAAATATGAACTTCTGGTTAGAAGAAACAGATAATAAACCAAACTGGTTAAAAATGGAAAGAGAAGACTGTTTTCCATTTGAAATTAGTTCTATGATATTTGCTAATATTAATGTACCTAAGAAAATTTATAGTGAAAACTCGATAATAGAAAGCGGAATCCGTATTTGGAAACAAATAAAGAAAACATTAAAACTAAAATTTATACCGTTAGGTCTTACTATTGCCAACAATTTTACGTTTAAACCCTCAACGATGGATAAGGCTTTTATACAATGGAAAAATAAA
Source organism: Okamejei kenojei (assembly GCA_035221665.1). Lineage (NCBI taxonomy): Eukaryota > Metazoa > Chordata > Chondrichthyes > Rajiformes > Rajidae > Okamejei > Okamejei kenojei. Next base: position 44,705,633 of record CM069135.1, on the reverse strand, counting down.
GGAATTTTAAATATAGGGGATCTTTATAAGGAAAATTTTTTTCTTTCATTTCAAGAGTTACAACAAGCTTACGGGCTTCATAATAATGAATATTTTAGATATTTACAAATCAGAAACTATATCTCTGCAAATACACAAGAATTCAGAAATAGAAAGAGTGAATTTTTAGATGAATGCTTGAATAAACATCCAAATACAGAAAAAATGATATCATATATTTACAATATTTTGTTGGAAAGTGATATTCCATCATCGGAAACACACAGACAGCTTTGGGAAAATGAATTAGGTCAAATAATAAGCCCAGAAATATGGGAAGAAAGCTTACAACACATACATTACTGCTCGTTAAATGCTAAACATGCTCTTATACAGTTTAAAATTTTACATAGATTACATTACTCCAAATCTAAATTACATAATATATTTCCAAAATTATCGCCTATATGTGATAAATGTCAAATCTCAGAAGCAAATTTGTCACATTCATTCACTAATTGTACGAAGATTGTAGAATATTGGAACGAAATATTTAAGATAATCTCGAATGTTGTTAATATTACTATGATTCCTGATCCAAAGTTAATAATACTTGGAATACCTGAAACGGAACAAATAATTACAAGGAATCAAAGAATTTTTATCGATTATTCTCTAATAATTGGGAAAAAATTAATACTAAAATTTTGGAAAGGCCCTGCATCCCCAACAATTAAAATGTGGAATACAGAAATGTCGGAGACACTTCACTTGGAGAGATTGAGACTTGTCCTTATGGATAGGTTAGATCTCTTCAAAGGGATTTGGTCTCCATACATTAAATATTTACAGGGTCATAATGGGTCGGCGTGGGGACTTGACTGAGGCCTGAATATCTGAATGGATGAATAAATACATATAATAAATCATGAATGTATCTCCAAGAACGGATTATTGAGTAATATTTTAATCTCCACCAAACTTTTCACATTTTCTTTTCTATTTTCTACTTTCTATCTCTATCTTTCTATCTTTAAGTAGGAAAAAAAAGTATAGAAACATATTATATATATTCTTAATATTAGTATGAATATACATATTATTAGTTGTATGAAAATATTATAGATGTCTTAAATTTGTAATTATATAAAATTGCGCATTTTCAACTATATAATAATTTTGAAATATAAAGTTAATAATAATACAAACACTCTTAATATTATGAAAATATCATGAATATCATAGAAGTTTGGTTAAGATTGGGTATTATGTAGTTATATTAGGGGGGATTTGTATTTGGTAATTAGAAGAAATATGTATGGTATGAGAAGTATGAGTATATTGCTTATTTTAGGAATATACTACATACACTCCCAATTATACAAAATAAATAACCAGGAAATGTATAATGGATAACATTACAAATAACACAAACAGTATCAATTGATAATCAATATTATATAATTTTGTATATTATATAATTTTAATGCCGCATAAGAGTGTACTCTGTGTATATTGTTTCTATAATAAAAAAGAAAATTTTAAAAAAAAAAAAAAAAAAAAAAAAAAAGATAGTTATCAAGAATTGCAACAAAATCTTCACCAGTTTGGCAAGTGGGCTGAGGAATGGTTAATGGAGTTTAATGCAGATACTGTAAGTGCCAGGTATTACATTTTGAGAAGTCAAACCAGGCCAGGGTCTTCACAGTGAATGGCACCAAAGGTAAATAGGGGGTCACAAAAGTTTTTTGGTGCATTGGCCTTCATTAGTCAGGGTATTAAGCATAGAAGTTGAGATGCTACAGACGTACAACATGTCTGCGAGGCCGCATTTGGAATATGTATAAAAAAATAGAGTTTAAATGGTATGAAAGAAATTTTCCTTTCTTGTAAAGGTGTTCTATCCTTTTAATTCCTAAATCATTCCAGTGTCTAAACCCCTTGTCCAATACAGAGGGCTTAAACAAAGGATTATTCATAATTGGCAAACAAAGTGACAAATTATCCATATGTAGGGTCTTAACTATTTGTTTCCAAATATGTCTATTGCTATGAATTATAGGGTAATCACCATACGTTTTTTTTTGTACTTCCCTTGGCTTGGCTCATAATCTAAATTAACCAACCAAAAATTCATATTTTTAATCTGAACTGCCCAGAAATAATATAAGAAATTTGGTAGTGCTAGTCCACCATTTATTTTAGATTTACATAGATGTTTTTTACTTATTTGATGATTTTTATAGTCCCAGATAAAACTATTAACCAAAGTATCTATTTTTTTTAAAAAAACATTTTAGGGAGATATAAAGGGATGGCTTGAAATAAATATAACAATTGTGGCAAGACAAATCATTTTTATAGCATTTATTCTACCGATCATTGATATAGGTAGTGTTTTCCAATATAAAATATATATTTTTAGTTTATTTAACAATTGAGGGTAATTATATTTAAATAGACAGTTATAGGATTTAGATACCATATAACAAACCATATAACCATATAACAATTACAGCACGGAAACAGGCCCTCTCGGCCCTTCCAGTCCGTGCCGACCATTTGTTTTCCCCTAGTCCCATCTACCTGCACTCAGACCATACCCCTCCATTCCCTTCCCATCCATATACCTATCCACTTTACTCTTAAATGTTAAAATCGATCCTGCCTCCACCACTTCTGCTGGAAGCTGATTCCACACAGCCACCACCCTCTGAGTAAAGAAGTTCCCCCTCACGTTACCCCGAAACCTCTGTCCCTTAATTCTCATGTCATGCCCTCTTGTTTGAATCTTCCTACCCTCAATGGGAAAAATGTATCCACGTCAACTCTGTCTATCCCTTTCATCATTTTAAAGACCTCAATCAAGCCCCCCCTTAACCTTCTGCGCTCCAAAGAATAAAGACATAACTTGTTCAACCTTTCTCTGTAACATAGTTGCTGGAACCCTGGCAACATTCTAGTAAATCTCCTCTGTACTCTCTCTATTTTGTTGACATCCTTCCTATAACTAGGCGACCAAAATTGTACAACATACTCCAGAATTGGTCTTACCAATGCCTTGTACAATTTTAACATTACTTCCCTACTCCTATATTCAATGCTCTGATTTATAAAGGCCAGCACACCAAAGGCTTTCTTTACCACCCTATCTACTAGGAATCTACATTAATTCCTAGATATTTAAATTTGTCTGTGACTATTTTAAGTGGGAATTGTTCTAATATATTTAATTTTATTCCAGTTATAGGCATAATTTCACTTTTATTCCAGTGAATTCTATACCCAGAAAATGTGCCAAACTTAGTTATAACATTAAGTAGATTGGGAATACTAATCTCCGGTTTTGTGATATAAATTAAGATGTCATCTGCGTATAGAGATATTTTATTCGTTGTAGTTTTGGTATTATATCCATATATTTCTGGTTCTGATCTAATCATTTCGGCTAATGGTTCTATTACTAGAGCAAATAATAATGGTGATAATGGGCATCCTTGTCTACAACCCCTAAAGAGATTAATTTTTGCTGATAACATTTGATTTGTTAATATTCTTGCAGTTGGATTCGAGTATATGATTTTTACCCATTTTAAAAATCTATCCTCCAGTTGAAATTTCTGCATTATTTTAAATAAATATGGCCATTCAATATGGTCAAATGCTTTTTCAGCATCTAAGGATATGACAGCTAGTTCAGTATCATTCACTCTTTTTGAGTATATGATATTGAATAGACGTCTCAGATTATAAGATGAATAGCGTTTTGGAATAAAACCTGTTTGGTCATGATGTATTAAGTTATTAACCACTAAACTTAGCCTCCGAGATAAAATTTTAGTCAGTATTTTTTGATCAGTATTTAAAAGAGCTATTGCTCTGTATGACCCAGGGTCTTCCAAATGTTTATCAGCTTTAGGGATAAGTGTAATTGTAGATTCATTTAGTGATTCTGGTAACTTTCCTTGTTCATAAGCATATTTATATATTATATGTAAACGTGGAGAGATCAGATCATAAAACTTCTTATAAAATTCAACACTTAAGCCATCAGGGCCTGCGGCTTTTCCGTTATTTAATGATCCAATTGATTCAAATGAAACTTTCTTTCATTTCAAGAGTTACTGGATATCTATGGATTGCAGTCAAATAACATATTTAGGTATTCACAAATTAGAAACTATATTAAGTCAAATACGCAAGACTATAAAAATAGAAAACCAGGATTATTAGATGAATTGTTTAATAAACACCCAAATACAGAAAAATTAATAGTGTATATATACAATACCATCTTGGATAGTGAAATCCCAACTTCGGAAATATATCGACAAACATGGGAAAATGAAATAGGTTTATCTATAACAAAGGAAACTTGGGAAGAAAGCCTACAATGTATACATCGTTGCTCATTAAATGCTAGACATATATTGATACAATTTAAGGTATTACACAGATTACATTATTCAAAAACGAAATTAAATAGAATTTATCCTTACATTTCTTCTATTTGTGATAAATGTCAGAACTTGGAAGCTAACTTAATGCATAGTTTTGTAACATGTATAAAATTCAACTATTATTGGACAGAAATCTAAAGACTTAGAGTTATCTCTGAAGTTCTTAAAATTAAACTGGACCCAGATCCAAAATTAATAATATTAGGAGTTCCGGATTCAAATCTAATATTAACAGTAAACCAAAGAAATTTCTTGGATTACTGTTTGATAATAGGGAAAAAATTAATATTGAAATTTTGGAAGGGAACATTATCCCCCACAATTAAAATGTGGACAGTGGAAATGTTGGAGACGTTGCATTTGGAAAGAATCAGATTTGTCCTAATGGACAAATACGAACTCTTTGAACAGATATGGTCTCCATATACAGAATATTTGAAGGGGTAGCTGTTCTTGGCATCACAACTCAATGGGTACCCGGCAGGATTAGATGAAAATAATTCTTTTTTTTTTGGATTTGTATGCATGTCTCTATTGATATCGTTATTTGAAATTGTGTTATTCACTATTAAGATATATACTATAATCTTTTTTTCTTTTTTTCTTTTTTTTCTCTTCTCTTTCTCTCTCTATATAATCAAAATTATTATTTAATCACTATTCTTATTGATTAAAATCTATTCTTTTCTTTTTCTACTTTCTAAAAAATAGAAGTTTATAAGAATTATTTGTAACATCCGTATACTTATTGAAATAAGTTGGTTGTGTATTTGAAAAGTTGTTATACCGTTGTTATGATGGATTACTTCTAATAATAATATTATTTAAAAAAAGAGTTTAAATGGTGCTTAATTTCATTTTCCACCAAAAATAACAGGAAAATAATAATGCTCTCTTCCATACATTTTTACCTGAACCAATCCAATGCCGAGTGGTTAACCCGTCTGAAGAAGGGTCTCGACATGAAACGTCATGCATTCCTTCTCTCCAGAGATGCCGCCTGTCCCGCTGAGTTATTCCAGCATTTTGTGTCTACTGCCGAATGGTTAACTTTGGTATTTATTCTTCACATTTTTCAATTTTAAGATAAAATTCTCCTTGCATGATATATATTCAGCCTGAAGTTATATATGATTTCTCCCAATTTGCAGTGACTTTTGCCAAAACCAGCGATACCCTCGGGGAAACACAATGAACAATTTTAGATATCCACTCACAGTGTAACCTTTGGGACAGGAGTATAATGTTTCCGGAATTTCAGGTCTACAATCTATTTCAATTTGAAAGAAACTAGATGCAAGCTAGGTATGTGAGAGATTTGAGACACAGACTGGTGATATTATGCTATGCAGCAAAGCTCTGCATCAATAGCTTTATACCACAAGAGGTTTGTGTTCATTGTTTTATGCAGAAACCAAATGTCACCATAATTAATTTATAATCTCACTGCTATAACTCTAAATATTTAAAATATGTACCAGAATAAAATAGGGCAACATTTTTGCATGAAATTAAGTTTGCCCAAACATGAACTAGATCATTCAGATCTGATTAAAAAAGATTGAGTCCAGCAATGATCAAATTAAAGATTTTGGGTATACAAGGAATGCAAGATGCTGGAATCTTGAGGAAAAAACAAAGTGCAGGAGGAACTTAGCGGGTGAAGCGGCATCTGTGGAATGAAATCTGAAGTTCTTTGTGTCTCCGTTTTATTGCAAAATCTCCTGAAAAATTTTCATCTTTGAAATTGTCCTTCCACAGATGCCGCCTAACCCGCTGAGTTCTTCCAACACTTTCTGTTTTGCCAAAGCTTTTAGGTCCCACTTCGTTACGGATTTTCCAGTAGTTTGCTGATGAATCAGAAAACATTGGAGGTACTCAGTTGATCAGGCAGCATCTACAGGGAGAGTATCTGTACTGATGAGAGGTCATTTTATCTGAAATGCTGTCTCCCCACTAATGGATATTGGTACATGGATAGGAAAGGTTTAGGGGCATATGGGCCAAATGCAGGTAGGTGGGACTAATGTAGATGGAGCATCTCGATCGGACTGGGCACATAGGGCTTAAGGGCCAGTTTACATGCTGTATGAATCTATGACTCTAATGCTGTCTCACATGTTGAGTATTTCCATGAATCTAATTATTTTGCTTTGCATAGATATTGAGGAGCTCCTTGGTACTCCTTGGGTTTCTCATGGACCAATTGCCCTCTTGAAGGGTTGCCCAGTGTTCTAGCTGATTCTTGTTCCTCATTCTAACATCTTAGGCTGATCATGTTCAGTTTGGTCCTTGGTGGTGGCTTGCACTAGCCCCATTATCACACTAAATGCTTTGCACACACACAGCTCTCATTTCCAGCCACATTAAAGCCACACAGTGAATCCTGGTGTCCTTCTGGCAGCTCATGACTTCTGAAGGCCATGTTGCTGTTTCCCCGTGTCCCTGAGGACCAGCAGTTTGGAAATGGTAGAGGAAAATGCAGAATTCAAAATTATCAAGACAAATAATGGGTGGGTCATTGAGTCAAGTATGATGACTTAATGGAAACAAGCCTTTCGGCCCAACTCATCCATGCAACTAAGAAGCCCCATCCTCGCTAGTCCTATCTGTGTGTGTTTGAACCATATTCCTCTAAATGTTTCCTATCCATGTACCTGTCCAATTGTCTTTTAAATTTTGTGCCTGCCTCAGCTACTTACTCTGGCAGCTCATTCCATATACCAACCACCCACATTCTGACATCTGCATTCAAATGAGTGAAGCATGTAGATACACTATGATCTATCATCAATGAGAAGCCTAGAGGTCAGATATAGAGAATACAGAGAACACGAGAACACAAAAAGGTTGAATCAGAAATTGTTCCACAAGGCCTGCCATGCCATTCGATATGATTATCACGAATCTAGGTTGGCTTCAGCGCCTATTCTGTACCAGTTCCCCATAACCCTCAAATCCTTAGTATTTCAAATATTTATTTATTTCCACCTAAACGAGCTTGTGCCATCTGCCTTAGATATATTTCATGACCTAATGTCTACACATAGTACATGGTTAGGATAGTTTTCGAGGGATGTGGACCAGGTATTGGCATGTGGTAACTACTACTTTGGTCAGGCAACTTGGTTGCATGGATGAGTTGGGCCGAAGAGCCTGTTTCGGTGATGTACAGCTCTATGTCTCTATGACGGCCCCTTCTGGGACAGACAATTCCAGAAATCCATTACATTTTGAGAGAAGAAATTTCCCTGAACCTCAATTTTAAATTACCCTGAACCTAATTTTTAAGTCCCTTATTTTGTAGTTGTATTTGATTCTCCCACCAGTGGAAACATCTTGACATCAACACTGTCAAGCTCCTTTTGGATCTTATATGTTTGATTAAGATCACCCCTCATTTGTCTAAACTCCAAGGAATACAGACCCAAACTGACTATCCTCAAGCGGGTAGACCTAGGGTAGACCAGGCCGGTCTTGCAGCTCTACAGATACCGCACCTTGATGCAGTGTATAGAGTGAGAAATAAGTTGACTGCATTTGGCTTCCAGTCTATTCCTAACATTCATGTGGTGCAGAAATCCAGACCTGTTGCTCTACACTCTGAGGCTGATAACAGATCTCTATGGTACACTGGTTAGCTGTCAGTGAGCTCTGGGTCATCATCCTCTTGATGTCCTTTTTATTGTACCATTTTGTCAGGCATATAGGAGAATAGTTTTCCAAATAATAGGCTCTGGAAAAAATAAACAAGGATAATCGTAGAAATATCAGTCACTGATCAATTATTTAAAAAATGTAAAATCCATATTTAACATGTATCCCGAGAATATAAAAAGGCTATGGTGCCTTTATATCATTGAAGGACGATGTTTCCCATTATATTTTGTTAAGATCTTAAATTAACTGACACGTTTGAGACACTCACCACTGTTCTATATGATGTTCTTTGTGTCTGTCCCAATCTGAGCTGTAATTAAAGGGCAAGTCAGCTCCACGTGAAAACCAAGTTCAGAATACAGGCAAACACACGAGGTCCTCCAACCGGGAAGTCCTGCAATTAAATTCATAGTATCATAGAGTCATAAAGCATGAAAACCTCAGTCTAACCCATCCATACCAACCACAATGTTTAGCTAGGCCCATTTGTTTGCATTTAAAATTCCCTCTAAACATTTCCCATCCATGTACCAGTGCAAATTACTTTTAAATGTTAATATTATACCTGCCTCAACAACTTCCTCTGGTAGCTTGTTCCACACACCCCCACCTTCTGTGTACAAAAGTTGCCCTCGGGTTCCTTTTTAATCTTTCCCCTCTCAACTTAAACTTATACTGTCTGGTTCTCAATTCCTCTTCCCGGGGATTCTTCTCTGCATTCTTTCCAGTCTAATAGAAACATAGAAAATAGGTGCAGGAGGAGGCCAATTGGCCCTTCGAGCCAGCACCACCACTCATTGTGATCATGGCTGATCATCCACAATCAGCAACCCTGTGCCTGCCTTCTACCCATGTCATTTGATACTGCTAGCACCTAGAGCTCTATCTAACTCTCTTTTAAATTCATCCAGTGAATTGGCAGAGAATGCCGCAAATTCACAAGTGTCTGGGTGAAAAAGTTTTTTCTCATCTCAGTTTTAAATGGCCTCCCCTTTATTCTTAGATTGTGGCCCCTGGTTCTGGACTCCCCCAACATTGGGAACATTTTTCCTGCCCTTGTCCCGTCCCCTCGACACACGGTTGCGGGGGCGGGGGGGTGGTGCGACCTTCAGCGTCACACACACACATACACTAACCACCCTCCACACATACACACACTAACCCCCCTTGATATTATATTAATATGATTAATTTGCTCCTTTTATCCCATCCACTCACGCATAACCCCCAACTGCACAGGCACGGCTGGGGTGGGGGGGGGGGGGGGGGTTGGAGAGGGGGGGGGTAGAGAGGGAGGGGGTAGAGAGGGAGAGGGAGGGAGGTAGAGATTGAGGGGTGGGGGCGGCATCACAGGGGAGGGCTGGTTCCCGAACGCAATACTACACCACTCACCCATAAGATTAACATAAGTGAAAAGTATGTTATGACTAATGAAATAATTGGTACCCATGTGGCAGATAGTATATTTTCGTATAGTTGTATCTAACAAAAAATAAAATGTGTTCGCTGCACAGTATAACTGTCGGCTAATTGTGCTGTGAAGTCAGAGTACTGGTGAGCAATTTTCTGCCGCCATCTCGCCGTGATATCAGGCAATATAGTTTCTTGAAGCAAACCTGTGATGTCTGTAACTTTTCCTTGTTCCTTTTATTTCCCTCTAAATTAATTTCTTCCCCAGTGAGGAAATTTTAATGAGCAAGTTTTCTTCGAAGATAGATACACAATGCTTGAGTAACTTAGCGGGTCAGGCAGCATCTCTGACTAGAAGGAATGAGTGACCCGAAACGTCACCCATTCCTTCTAGCAGGTCTCTCCACTGCACACCTACGAACTTTTTATAGGGGGACAATCGAGAGCACATTAACCTACGGCATCACCTCCTGGTTCGGGAGCTGCAAAGCGTACGAACGGCACAAACTGGACAGGATTGTGAAGACCGCCAGCAGGATTATTGGTGCTCCACTCCCTTTATTGCTGGACATATACAGGAAGAGATGTATTAGCAGAGCCATCTCCATCATCAAAGACCCATACTACCCATCGCATCACATATTCTCCATCCTGCCATCTGGGAAGAGGTACAGGAGCATCAGCTGCAAAACCAGCAGGATGCTCCTCAGCTTCTTCCCGCAGGCAATTAGACTGATAAACGGACTTTGCCCCCTGCCAAAGTATCGTGCACCAAACACCAACCTGGACACACTGAAGCAGAGCCATTGTCGTGCCACTGCCGATCGGAACTCGTGACATATGTACTTTTATTCTCTATTTCTATTACTGAATGGACACTGGTTGAGAAACGCTTTTACGTTTTCCTCTGGGTATGCAAATACTCAGAAAAATTATAATAAAGATATACAATACAATATCCAGAGATGCTGCCTGTCCTGCTGAGTTACTCCAGCATTGTGTGTCTACCTACAGTGTAAACCAGCATCTGCAGTTCCTTCCTACATGAGCAAATTTTCTTAGTAGGTTCAAGCTTTCTAGCAAGTTACACTTTCTCCCTATCATCCTCTGTCCCACCCACCCCTTATACTGCTATATACTGGCAGTTTTTTTCTTATTCCTTCTCATTCCTGATGCAAGGTGGCAACCTGGAATGTCGGCCAGCATCGTTTTTCCCCACAAATCAAGTTCTCTTGAGTTTTTCCAACATTGGTTTCTGATAATGCAAATGGCAGCCAAACATGTGGGAGGCTGTCTTGAAATGCTTATTGTGGAGCAATTGTATTTTCACTCTCCCTCAGCTGAAACTAGAGCAAAGGACTGGCACTTCACTATCTAGGGATGCCTCTTGCTTCCTTGGTAACTGATACCATTCCCTCTGAGACTAGATGTTACAACACATATATCAACCAATGTTGGAAAGACTCAACAGAACTTGATTTGTGGGGAAAAACGATGCTGGCCGACATTCCAGGTTGCCACCTTGCATCAGGAATGAGAAGGAATAAGAAAAAAAACTGCCAGTATATAGCAGTATAATGGAAACATAACATAGAAATACTGCTGACTCTCCAAAACTGTGCTTCAGGTTTTGAACAAGTCAGTGGTGGTAAGAAGCTGTAAAAAATCATTTTGTTATTACTTCTTGCATTCTTTACAAAATTGTTATTGAGTGATATCCACTTTCCGGTGCATTAACAGCTCGACAAAGATCAATGTCAGAGGAATTGCTTAGAAAATCAATATTACTCTCTCAAATACCATGTTCAGAATACTCAAAAAACTGGATGTACCACGAGAGATTGGTTTATTGATCATAGGTCGAATAGTGATGTACACATTTATAAGGGATTTTGATAGGCTGGACACTTGACATTTTTCCACAAAGCAAAGATATCAAAAACCCGAAGGCATAGGTTTAGGGTAAGAGGTGTAGAGGATATCTGTGGAAGTCATTTTTCACCTGCCTGAGTGGTCTTTGACTCTGTGGAATTTGCACGTTCTCCCTGTGACCACGGAAGTTTCTTCTGAGTGTTCCGGTTTCCTCCCACATCCCAAAGATGGTTGGGTTTGTAGGTTAATTGGCCTCTGTTAAAAAGTTGCCCCAGGCGTGCAGGGAGTGGATGTGAAACTAGTGTGAATAGGTGACCGATGGTCAGCGTGGATTTGGTAGCCAGAATGGCCTGTTTGCATGCTGTATCACTACACTAAACTAAACCTCCATGTGTACCTGAAGGGGGGTAAAGGCAGTATTTTGGAAGTATCTAGACAAGCTTTTGAATGACTACACATGAAAAGGCGGGGGCCACATACCAGTAAATGGGATTAGTATAGATAGGTATTTCATAGTCAGCATGGATATGATGGGCCGAAGGGCCCGTTTCTACACTGTACGATTCAAGGCCTCTAATAGACCATTAGAAGATGCAATTTGTTGCAAAAGATTGATGGAGTTGAGCAGTATATCCAGATAATTTAGGAGCTATTCAAAAGAAAGCCATGTTTCACCCAGGTGGATGTAAACTAAAATTGAACTTGTATCTGAATGTTGCCGAGCTAAATATGTTTGAGTAAGGCGGTGCGGTGGTGCAGCGGTTCCTGCCTTACAGCACTTGCAGCGCCGGAGACCCGGGTTCGATCCCGACTACGGGTGCTGTCTGTATGTTTGTACATTCTCCCCATGACCACATGGGTTTTCTCTGAGATGTTCAGTTTCCTCCCACACTCCAAAGACGTACAGGTCTGTAAGTTAATTGACTCAGTATCAATGTATAATTGTCCCTCGTGTGTAGGATAGTGTTAATGCGCTGGTTGGCGCGGACTTGGTGGGCCGAACGGCCTGTTTCCACGCTGAAGTAAACTGAACTAAACTATCTAAATTGTCAAATGGAAGTAATCGCACAAGAACTATTCATTTGCACTTTTGAAAAGATACGTGACAATAAGTTATTTTACAAGACAGGATCCTCTGGTGTAGCTATAAATGTATACAAAATCTGATAGGGCTGGAAGCAGGAAGAATGTTTCCCTGGCTGAGGAGTTTAGAAACAGGGTCATGGTCCCTAGGTCCTGCAAAACACACTTAAGACTGAAATGAGGAGAGATTGATTCTCTCAGAGGCCGGTGGACTTGTGGAATTCTTTATCATGATTGACTGCTAAAGGAAGATCGTTGAATATATTTTAAAAATAGACAGATTCTTGATATAAAAAGCATCAAGGAATTTAGGTGAGAACAGAAATATGGGGTTGAGGTCATTGATCAGTCATTCTCTTATTAACATCAATAACGGGAATAGTCTTATTTTCTTCTCTGCCTAGATCACCATCAAATCACATCAAGAAGATGAAGTTTCTCCAATTTATTCATAGAACTAACTTACTTTGTTTCTGGAATCACTTTGATAAATAATTTCTGCACCATCTCTAAAAATCTTTCATATTTTCTAATGTATGTTGCCCAGAATTGGGCGTAATATTCTAGCTTTTTTCCTTCCATGGGCTTGGAAAGCTTTCCCATGATGTTGTTATTTAAACACTTTATTCCTCTACTTAAAATCTAAGGATTCTCTATATTTTTAACCACTTTCTCAACCTACCCCTTGATTCACCATTCCCCTTCATGTTTGGTATTTAACTTGAAAATTGTTTCTCCATGAGATTATTTTAAATTTATTATAACTGGTTTAAGAGAGGCTACTGCCTAGAATGGATTCTGATTCAAGGCAGTGACTAGTCTTTACAGTAATCTGTATGCTTTATGCAGACACTATTGCACCTGTCAGTTTGGATTCTCAGGGAGCATTACAATGCCTGACTTTTTTTGAACTGCAACGTTTCTGCGTGTCAATTTTTAACTGATATTAGAGAAAGTTTTGCCCTTGCTTAGGTGCACTATGTTAGCTCATTGGACCTACTCCAAATGCAATGAAAACATTTACTCGTCATGCCAAGAACTTTTCAAGCTGCAGATTGAGCTGTATAAATCACTTCCATGTCAGCCAGGAAACAAAGGCCCGCCGAGAATGCAGGTCATTACATTTGTTGTATTAAAGCACACAGAATTAAATGCAAGGGCTAAATGCATTCCATTTAGAAGATGTGCACAAAAAACTGCATTAATATATAGGAAGGAACTGCAGATGCTGATTTAAACTGAAGATAAGCACATAATTCTGGAGTGGTACAGGCAGCATCTAAGGAGAGGAGGAATGGGTGATGTTTCGGTTCGAGACTGAAGAAAGATCTCGACCCGAAACATCACCATTCCTTCTCTCTTGAAATACTGCCTGTGTCGTTGAGTTACTCCAGCATTTTGTGTATATCTTCACTGCATTCATATATTCTGTTCTAATATATGTCCGATGGATGTACAATATTATACAACAGAACCTGAGTTTCAATGGTTGAGAAGGTCACCAGTCTCACAAGAGAGATGCTGAGAAATTCTCTTCGCCTCTCTATCATGCATGCAAACACACACACCCATATAAACATGCACAAACACACACGCTCTTATTTATCAACACATTGAATGTCATCTTTCCTTCTGTTTTCAGTAGGAATTTGTAGCTGCTCAGCCATTTAACACTTCTCATTCTCCTATTAGAACATTGTGTCCTGTCCCTGTCCCCATCCTTGTTGTTACCTCATGAGCACTTCATGTATCATTCCCCTCTCCTTGTCAGCACCATATTCTTTTGCCTTTTGCGTTTTGAATACCAAAGTATCCCAGAGAGGTAGCTGCATTAGGATGTGCTTAGTGATAAAAGATCAGCAAAAAGTATCTAGAAACATGGCTTCCACAGGGCTGTAAGAGAGGCCTTGCCAGCTGGGGAGTGGGCATCTCTATGCCAATAGCCCAACCAGGCATCGGGAAATTCCACTAGGGGCGCTGGACTGTCAGCAGCCTCTGCCTGCAGCCTGTTTGTTCTTCCATCTTTTTTTTAATTTTTAGTCAGTTTAAGTTTGTTTTTGGGGGAGTCTTAACTTTTCTATGTGGGGGAGGGGGGTAGGGTAAGGGGGAAACTAACTCCCAGTGGTTTCCTGGCGGGGACGCGACTATTTCTCCGAGTCGCGTCCTCGCCCCCCACCTCGCGGCCTACCTCCTGGATCGGAGCAGCCTTTCCTGCCTGGGACCGGGAACTGGACCAGAGTTCAACAGCGGCGGCGCTGGAGTCACCGCGGTAGGCGATGCCTACCTGGCTCTGGTTTAGAGAGTTCCCAACGCGGGCGGCGCTGAACAACTCCCTGGAGTCCTGGGGCCCTTTGCCGAGGGCCTTCAGCGTTGCATCTCCACCCGGTGCGGCCGGTGGACTTTGGGAGCCGCGAACTCCAGTAGGAGGGGGCCGACTCAGAATCCAGGCCGCTGAGGACATCCCCCAGCCCCGATGTCAGACTTGCATCACCCCGGGGAGCGGGCCTGAACATCGGGCCGCCCGTAGCGGCGACTGCAGGGGGCTCGGGGAAGCCCCGACCACAGGGGAACAGTGGGGAACATTGGGAAGAGACTGACTTTGGTGCCTTCCCTCACAGTGGGAAATTTTGATCCTGCTGTGGGGGGATGTTTTATGTTGAATTCTATCTACTCCATGTTGTGTTCTTTATTTTTACTGTATGGCTGTATGGTGATTTAATTTCGCTGTGCCAATTGGCACATGTGACAAATAAATGCATCTTATCTTATCTTATCTTAAATGGTCAATGGAAGAAATGATCAGTTTGGAAGGAAAACAAGAGTTGGCGGGTTAAGATTTGCATTAGCAATGGAAGCTCAATGCATTCCTGCAGAGTCTTGCTTCCCAGCATTTAGGTCCAGCATGGTGCTGGAATCAATGTGGTTCAGGTCCTGAGAGAGCCTGTCCATTCTGCCTCCTCCAGAGTTCAAAGCCGCTTGATGCTCAAAACTGAGGAACAAAATGTGATGTCTTCCTTCAGGAAAGCAGCCTTTGTGCTCCCACTGAAGGTCTCATTGTAATTGCCCCCATAGCCTGCTATCCACTAATCACAAAATGGTGCCAAAATTTTGGCATAGAGCTGCTCATAGACAACCTACAAGATTCAAGATTCAAGAGATTCAAGAGAGTTTATTGTCATGTGTCCCAGAAGATTTTTGTTTGAAAAGTTTAATAGTCTGATAGCTGTTGGGAAGAAGCTGTCCCTGAACCTGGATGTTGCAGATTTCATACTCCTGTACCTTCTACCTGAGCGGAGAGATGAGTGTGTGGCCAGGATGGTGTGGGTCCTTGATGATGCTGGCAGCCTTTTTGGGGCAGCGATTGCAATAGATTCCCTCGATGGTAGGGAGGTCAGAGCCAATAAATAACTGGGCAGTGTTTACAACCTTTTGCAGTCTTTTCCGCTCCTGGGCGCACAAGTTGCCGAACCAAGCCATGATGCAACCGGTCAGCATGATCTCTACTGTGCACCTGTAGAGGTTCGAGTGAGTCCTCCTTGACATACTGACTCTCTGTAAGCATCTGCGGAAGCGGTGCTGATGTGCTTTCTTTATAATTGCATCAGTGCTCTGGGACCAGGAGAGATCTTCGGAAAGATCCACCTGCTGATTCCTCCACTTGTAGCAAATAGTTTTCCATCAGCCTGCCTGCAGCTACAGAAAGGAGTACTATTTGGAATAACTGGCCAAGCAAACATGGGCAGTAAACAAAATCAAGAGTGAATAGTCAGCTTTATTGCTGTAGAAAATATGCGATTCTGTTGCTTTGTAATTTCACTGATGTTATCTTAAATTACTGACATAATATTGAAAATGGCTGCAGATTTAACTATTGCTCAAGGTGCAACTGGAATCATAGAATTATATTAAATCAATAGATGCAAATTATTTGGAGCGTAGAAACGTAATGCACTGGAACAGGCCCTTTGCAGAATGTCTGTGCCGAACATGATGCCAAGATAAACTAATTTAATCTGCCTGCCCATAATCCATAACTGGCCATTCCATGCATAAGCCATGTGCCTATCTAATAGTCTTGTAAATGCTACTGTCTTAACTGCCTCAACCACCATCCCTGGCATTGTGTTCCGGGCACCCACCACTCTCTGTGTAAAATGTTGGCCCGCACATCTTCTTTAAGCATTGCACCCTTCATCTTAAAGCTATGCCTTCTAGTTTTTTACATTTCCATCCTGGGAGAAAGGTTTTGACTGTCAATCAATTAGTTCTTAAGTACTTTTTGACAATGAATTACTTCTTCAACAGAACATTTATTGTGTCTGGTGATGTGTGCATGACTTGTAGGGTCAGCGTTTATTGTCCATTCTTAATTGTTTTGGGAAGTTGTTGGTGAGCAGGTGAAAGTACTCCCAAGTTGCACGTAAAATATTGAGTGCCAAGATTTTGAAGAAATTGTGATCTATTTTCAAGTAAGGGAGACTTATGACTTGGCAAAGAACATGGAAGTGATGTGTTTCTATATGCATGTATAGGAAGGAACTGCAGGTGCTGCTTTAAATTGAAGATAGACACAAAAAGCTTGAGTAACTCAACGGGACAGGCAGCATCTCTGGAGAGAAGGAATGGGTGACGTTTCGGGTCGAGACCCTTCTTCAGACTGAAAGTCACGGGAAAGGGAAACGAGCGATATAGACGATGATGTAGAACAATGAATGAAAGATATGCAAAAAAGTAACGATGATAAAGGAAACAAGCCATTGTTAGCTGTTTGTTGGGTGAAAACGAAAAGCAGGTGTGACTTGGGTGTGGGAGAGATAGAGAGAGAGGGAATGCCAGGGTTACTTGAAGTTAGAGAAATTAATATTCATACCACTGGGCTGTAAGCTGTCGAAGCGAAATAGGAGATGCTGTTTCTCCAATTTGCGTTTAGCATCACTCTGACAATGGAGGAGACCTAGGACAGAAAGGTCGGTGTGGGAATGGAATGTAGAATTAAAGTTTTTATCAGATGACCCTATCTGAAGAAGGGTTTTGACCCGAAATGTCACCCATTCCCTCCCTCCAGAGATGCTGCCAGTCCCGACTAGTTATTACAGCAATTTGTGTCTATCTCCAGAATAAATTGATTGGTGCATTCCCACAGACCATTTACATGTACCGACCTGCAAGGATTTCACTCTTAAAGTTTGGGTCTTCTCCCTGATCTGGAATGATACAGGTATCATCTTTTGTAATTCTAAACTTGCATTCCTAACTATGACAACAGTGACATCCCTATAATGGTGATGAATGTGCAGATGACAGTGCCAGCAGTATAAATTACATCAGCGGCCTCATTCCAGAATGTATTTTGGTTTGAGCCAGGAGTGTAAATAAGCAGCAAACTGAAGCATTTATCATTTTATACAGATCGAGAATGCTACTGCAAATCTTTGAACATAATGAAATATTGGCAGAATAACGGAATGAAATCCAAAACAGGAGAGAGAGGGAGAGAGAGAGAGAGAGAGAGAGAGAGAGAGAGAGAGACAGAGACAGAGAATCTTCAACTCATGGGCCATTGCTACACAATTACCTGGACACATTGGCTGAGGTGGTTTGCATATATTTGTACCATGCTGCACAATGCACTAAACAAAGGAACATTATATCTGTTGTAATCTCTTACTGCTTGTTGCATGTGTGATATTCATGGAATACTTTAAACCACTTCCTGCTCCAGCAAGCAAAGTAACTTTACGCCTTTAGGTAAATTTTATGGCAGTCACATTTTTTGTCACTGCACAATTCCTGTACAAATGCTGTGAAAAGTTGTTACATATTCAGAATCGTTCATATTAGTGATGCAAAGTTATTCCATTTTGTCAAGCTCTTTGTCAGTGCATATTAAATGATTAAATGTGGTCCAAACATCAGACATTTACAATCCAGCAATTTGCATTTCTATTGAACTGTACTGCATCCAGACACAAACATATTGACTCCTGTCCATGCCTCAGTTGTACACAATGCAACAAAGGTGGGAAGGGGGGGAGGGGGGGGGGGGGGGGGGGGTTGCGGAGGGGGTGCCAAAGTGGATGAATTTAACCCTTGAGATCCAGTGAGATGTTGCATGATAACTTCACGCTCAAAATGAATGTCAAGGTTCAATAAAATGGTTCCGAAAAACAGAAGGTCACCTGCTGCTCCCTGGTGTAAGTGATGGGGAGATGGGATGAGACACAATGAAAGAAAATGAATAGGATCCAGAGTAGGGGCAAGCACACCTTCCTAGTTAAAGCATTACAGTACCAAGTAGGAAAGGCGTGCAGTTAATAAAAGTGCATGGTCCATCTTCAGGCTGACAGTATCAGAGTTTTTAGCGAGTGAGAAAACTATGACTCCAGCCCAAGCTTACAATTACACCAGATTTCTATGTCAATTATAATGCCAATAACTATAGGTATGGTCAACCACCTTCAAACTATAGTTGAAATAATTGCAGTGCAAGTGCGCCTCAGCCGACATTTCTGAGGGCAGTGCAGTTCCATTGGCTCATACATTTCCCTCTATCAGTCACCACATGTCTTTATCCCTTGAGACATGAAAGCAGTCTTGAGATTCTACATTTTCAGCCTTTGATTCTTCATTTGCCCCAGTGTTTTCACCACCAACAATGAGTGTAGGAAAGTACTGCAGATACTAGTTTAAATCGAAGGCAGACACTAACTGTTGTGTCTATCAACAACGAGAGCAGTCCTGAGCTACTATCTACCTTATTGGAGACCATTAGACTATCTTTGATCGGACTTTACTGGACTTTACCTTGCACTAAATTTTATTCACATTATTCCCTTTATCATGAATGTGTGCATTGTGGATGGATTGATTGTAATCATGTATTGTCTTTCCACTGACTGCGTTAGTAAGCAAAAAAAGCTTTTCACCGTGATAATAAACTAAACTCAAACTCAACTCATCTGGTTAAGAACCAATTCATTTCAGATCACACTATTGAAGACAGCAAGCATTGTATCCTACATGTCCTCCACAACTATTTTTTGCATTGTATCCATCTTCTTGATGTGCGCTGAGATGAGAAACCAATACTGCCTTGGATGGAGTACGTAGCTCACTCCATGTCAGTGATTTCTACTATATATGTTGATCAGCGTGGTCAATCTTCAACCTGGCATGAAAACAAACGTTAAAACGAACTAGCTTTTGGATCTTTGGTATTGAAATTACACTGCACAAAAATTGCTGAAACAGGTATTTCCGCTATCACACGTTTCCATAATGCCAAATGGTTGTACTGCGATTGATGGATTAGGGAACAGGATTTGCATTACACAGACCTCATTAGTTATAGCACGATTACAACCAGGAAAACCTGTTTAAATCTGTGCTTTGAAGGCAACTACAGCTAATTCTGCTTTCCCACGTTTCTATGATGCCAGGTTTCTTAGGAACATAACTGTTGCATTATGAAAAACCGACCTGTATTTTTGACTCCGCCTCACAGTGCTCTTCCATGGGAAGGAGTCCTCCTTCATTGATGATTCCTTCTGCCATATCCAACGAACCCCCTCCTCTTGGACCCCCCTTCATGGCCATCTTCCGGCTTTAGACTTTTTAATTTTAAACTGCCAGCTGGACATCAACCGTCTCAACTTCTCCACTCCCCTGTCTCACTCTAACCTCTCCACTCCCCCCCCCCCCGAACATACAGCCATCCACTCACTCTGCAACAACCCAGACTGGGTTATCAAACGCGCCGACAAGGGAGGTGCCGTGGTAGTCTGGTGCGTTGATCTCTACAAGGCTGAGGCCACGCGCCAACTCTCAGACACCTCCTCCTACTTATCCCTGGACCATGACCCCACAGACGAGCACCAGGCCACTATCTCTAGCACCATCACTGACTTCATCAACTCCGACTCCCTGCCTCCCCAAGCCTCCAACCTCATCGTTCCCCAGCCACTCACGGTCCGATTTTACCTTCTCCCCAAAATCCACAAACCTGACTGTCCTGGTAGACCCATTGTCTTTGCCTGTTCATGCCCAACCAAACTTATTTCCACATACCTCGACTCCATCCTATCCCCCCTTGTTAAAACCCTCCCTACCTATGTTCAAGACACCTCAGACACTCTCCGTCATCTCCGGGCATTCTGTTCTCTAGGCCCCCATCCCCTCATCTTCACCATGGACGTCCAGTCACTCTACACCTCCATCCCCCACCAGGAGGGTCTCAAAGCCCTCCGTTTCTTCCTCGACCGGAGAACAAACCAATCCCCATCTACAGATGCTCTCCTCCGCCTAGTGGAGCTGGTCCTTACCCTTAATAACTTTTCATTTGACGCCTCCCATTTCCTCCAAATACAAGATGTAGCTATGGCCACGCACATGGGCCCTAGCTATGTCTGCCTCTTTGTAGGGTACATCGAACAATCCTTGTTCGAGATGTACCAGGGCCCCATCACCGACCTCTACCTCTGCTACATCGACGACTGCATTGCTGCTACCTCCTGCACCTATACACAACTCATTGACTTCATCCATTTCACCACTAACTTCCATTCGGCACTCAAATACACCTGGACCATTTCCGACACTTCCCTACCATTTCTTGACCTCACTATCTCCATCACAGGTGATAGACTTCTTGTTAAATATTTTTATTAGACGTAAGTACATATTAATAGAATATACTTCTCACATACATTCATAATATTATTAATATTAACAATTATGTCTTATTTGTATATCTATACATTTTTTTATTGCAGATAGGAAAAGATAGAGAAAAATAAAGTAAAAGTAGAAAATCAAAAATAAAGAAATGAGTGGAGTATTAAAAAAGTTATCCATCATTGGAGATCTCTCCATGATTTGTTATACATGATTCTTCATCCATTCCATTATTCAGGCTTCAGTCAGGCTCTCGTACCGAGCCATTTTGACCCTTTAAATATTCAATAAATGGAGACCATATCCCTCTGAAAAGATCCAACTTGTCCAGTAGGACAAGCCTTAATCTTTCCAGATGAAGTGTCTCCGACATTCCTGTAATCCACATTTTAGTTGTGGGGGAATCAGGTGATAGACTTCTGACTGACATCCACTATAAACCCACTGACTCCCATGGCTATCTAGACTACACTTCTTCCCACCCTGCTTCCTGTAAGGACTCATATGTCCTCCTGTAAGGAGGAGGTCATAGAGAGGAGCTACAGGGAGGTAGTCACTCCAAAACCACAGGAGGCAGACAAGTGGGTCACAGTTAGGAAGGGCAAGGGGCAGAGGCAGGGGCTAGAGAGCACCCCTGTGACTGTACACCTTGAAAATAGGTACTCCAGTTTGAGTGTTGTTGGGGTGGACAGCCTACCTGGGGTAGCAACAGCGACCGGGCCTCCGGTACAGAGAAGCATAAGGAAAAGAAGAGGAGGGCATTAGTAATAGGGGACTCCATAGTTAGGGGGTCAGATTGGCGATTCTGTGGACGCAGTCCAGAGACCCGGATGGTAGTTTGCCTCCCTGGTGCCAGAGTCCGGGATGTGTCTGAACATGTCCAAGATATCCTGAAAAGGGAGGGAGAGGAGCCTGAGGTCGTGGTACATATTGGTACCAATGATATAGGTAAAAAAAGAAAAGAGGTCCTAAAAGGAGAATTTAGGGAGTTAGGAAGAGAGCTATGGAAAAGGACCACAAAGATAACAATCTCAGGACTACTTCCAGTGCCACGTGACAGTGAGAGTAGTAATGGAGGATAAACGCGTGACTGAAGGACTGGTGTGGAGGGCAGGGATTCAAATTTCTGGATCATTGGACCCTCTTTCGGGGAAGTAGTGACCTGTATAAAAAGGACGGGTTGCACTTGAACCCAAGGGGGACCAGTATCTTTGCGGGGAAATTTGCAAAGGCTACTGGGGTGACTTTAAACTAGATAGGTTGGGGGGAGGGACTCAAATAGAGATAGCTAGGAGACGGTGTCTGAGGCAGGAGGCAGAGAAGGGAAGCACTCAGACCCAACATGTACGGGGGGAAGAAGAAAAAATAAATAAACAGAGAATAAGAGGTGGTGGGTGTCTTAAAGGTGTGAGCAGAGAGAAAGAGGGGTATAAAATGACACTAGAAGCAAGTGGTAGCAAGGTGAAAATTAATAGTGGCTGGCAGACAAATCCAGGAAAAAAATCAAAAGGGGCCACTTGTCAACATAATTGTATAAAGGGTAAAAGTGTTGTAAAAACAAGCCTGAAGGCTTTGTGTCTCAATGCGAGGAGCATTCGTAATAAGGTGGATGAATTGAAGGTGCAGATAGCTATTAAAGACTATGCTATAGTTGGGATCACGGAGGCATGGCTCCAGGGTGACCAAGGCTGGGAGCTGAACATCCAGAGATATACAATATTCAGGAGGGATAGACGGAAAGGAAAAGGAGGTGGGGTAGTGTTGCTGGTGAGAGAGAAGATTAATGCAATAGAAAGGAAGGACATTAGCATGGAGGATGTGGAATCGATATGGGTAGAGCTGCGAAACTCTAAGGGGCAGAAAACGCTAGTGGGAGTTGTATACAGGCCACCTAACAGTAGTATTAGAGTTGGGGATGGCATCAAACAGGAAGTTAGAAGTGCGTGCAACAAGGGTAACACAGTTATAATGGGTGACTTCAATCTACATATAGATTGGGTGAATCAAATTGGCAGGGGTGCCGAAGAGTGCGATTTCTTGGAATGCATGTGGGATAGTTTTCTAAACCAGCATGTGGAGGAACCAACGAGAGAGCAGGCTATTCTAGACTCGGTATTGAGTAATGAGGAAGAGTTAGTTAACAGTCTTGTTGTGCGTGGCCCCTTGGGCAAGCGTGACCATAATATGATTGAGTTCTTCATTAGGATGGAGAGTGACATAATTAAGTCAGAAACAAGGGTTCTGAACTTAAACAAAGGTAACTTTGAAGGTATGAGCCGTGAATTGGCCAAGATAGACTGGCAGATGAGTCTTAAAGGGTTGACAATGGATGTGCAATGGAAGGTATTTAAAGACTGCATGGATGAAGTACAAAAATTGTTCATACCAGTTTGGCAAAAGAATAAATCAAGGGAGGTGGTGCATCTGTGGATAACGAGGGACATCAGGGATAGTATAAAAACTAAATATGGCCAAAAATTGGCCAAAAAATTGGCCAAAAAAAGCAGCCTACCAGAGGACGGAGAAATTCAAAATTCAGCAGAGGAGGACAAAGGGCTTAATTAGGAAAGGGAAAAAAGATTACGAAAGGAAACTGGCAGGGAACATAAAAACTGACTGCAAAAGTTTTTATAGATATGTGAAGAGAAAGAGACTAGTTAGAACAAATGTTGGTCCCTTGCATTCAGAAGCAGGTTAATTGGTCATGGGGAAAAAGGACATGGCAGACCAATTGAATAACTACTTTGGTTCTGTCTTCACTAAGGAAGACATAAATAATCTGCCGGAAATAGCAGTGGACCGAAGGTCAAATAAGATGGCGGAACTGATTGAAATCCAGATTAGCCAGGAAGTGCTGTTGGGTAAATTGAACGGATTAAAGGCTGATAAATCCCCAGGGACAGATGGTCTGCATCCCAGAGTGCTCAAGGAGGTAGCCACGGAAATAGTGGATGCATTAGTGATAATGTTTCAAAACTCCTTAGATTCTGGAGTAGTTCCTGAGGATTTGAGGATAGCTAATGTAACCCCACTTTTTAAAAAAGGAGGGAGAGAGAAAGCGGGGAATTACAGACTAGTAAGTCTAACATCGGTAGTGGGGAAACTGCTAGAGTCAGTTATTAAAGATGGGATAGCAGCGCATTTGGAAAGTGGTAAAATCATTAGACAAAGTCAGCATGGATTTACAAAAGGTAAATAATGTCTGACGAATCTTATAGAATTTTTCGAGGATGTAACTAGTAGAGTGTATAAGGGAGAACCAGTGGATGTGTTATATCTGGACTTTCAGAAAGCTTTCGACAAGGTCCCACATAAGAGATTAGTATATAAACTTAAAGCACACGGTATTGGTGGTTCAATAATGATGTGGATAGAGAACTGGCTGGCAGACAGGAAGCAAAGG
Organism: Okamejei kenojei; assembly: GCA_035221665.1. NCBI lineage: Eukaryota > Metazoa > Chordata > Chondrichthyes > Rajiformes > Rajidae > Okamejei > Okamejei kenojei. The sequence continues at coordinate 44,681,093 of CM069135.1, read as the reverse complement.
GTAGGACTAAATGGGTCCTTAGGATTAGGAAAAGGGGAGATGCAACGAGACCTGGGTGTCATGGTACACCAGTCATTGAAAGTAGGCATGCAGGTGCAGCAGGTTGTGAAGAAAGCAAATGGTATGTTAGCATTCACAGCGAAAGGATTTGAGTATAGGAGCAGGGAGGTTCTACTGCAGTTGTACAGGGTTTTGGTGAGACCACACCTGGAGTATTGCGTACAGTTTTTGTAGATGGTTTATATGCAACCAATAATATAGTTACCTCACTCCCATTAACCCCGCCCAGTTAACATCAATCATAACGCCTTCCCCTCAGTAGGAAAATGTAGCCGGTGCTTGAAGGTGTATGTAATACCCAGTGCTATCATTAAAAGATGTTGTACACTTAAGAGCTTGTAAAGTTTTCATTTACATGGTGTCAGAAGCTGGAAGATACTTGCGTCTCCTGTTTATCGGTTTTTATTTCTTTTTTTTGATTTGTGTTTTTTGTGCTTTGATCTCTTTGGCCATGGCGTCCTCTTGCAGAAAGCCCGAGCAGCTTGTCTTTGATGCTGACATCTCTGAGCGCTGGGCCACGTTTGAATTTGATTTCACACACTTTGTCAATGTCGCACACCGCGCTGATCCTGACTCCCTTAAAGCTTCCCTCCTCCTCAACCTTGTCGGACCTGATGCCATGAAGAGAGCCAGAACTTTCACCTACGCTCCAGCGGTCCTGGGCGTCGATGGTGCGGTGATTACTCCTGCAGAGTCTGCTGACGACCCCGCTTGCCTTCTACGTAAGTTCAGGGAGATTTGTGACCTGCCCTCGAACCGCATTCTAGAGAGGGCACGGTTCTTTACGAGGAGACAGTTGCCTGATGAACCTGTTGAATGTTTTATTGCTGATTTGCGTTATCTCGCCCAGCGGTGCCGTTTTGATGACATGACAGACCAGCTCACTAGAGACATTTTAGTAAACTGGCATGCGTGACCAGAAGCTGCGATGTGAGCTTTTGAGGGATCCGGATCTAACATTGGACAAAGCTATGCATGCCTGCAGATTGTCTGAGGTCGTTGTTTTGCAAGAGGACCACCGGGATTTGGGCAATAAATCTGTCAACCTGGCTGGGTTTAGGAGCCCACAGCCTCGGGTGGGAAACAATGTTTTTCTGCCGCGTGCCCGCCCTGGACCTGGCGATGTGCCCCGAAAAGATGCCCGAAACTGTAACTACATGCACCATAGACTGTCGACGTGTCCCCGCCTCTGGTAAAACCTGTAACTTTTGTAAAAAGCTGAAACCATTTCTCAGCCTCCTGTCGCTTACTCCGTTCCCGTGGGAGCCAGGCACAAGCTTCCAGTCCCAGTCTAAACATGCTGGCCCAATCTGATCTCTGTTTCGACTCACAGCCCAATTTAGTTGAGTGCAATGGTGCGGAGCCAATTAATTCTGCCGAGGACTCTCATGTGTTTACCCTCCTACAGACACCCGCCCACCGCAATGATCCCTCCGTACCTGTGACTGTCAATGGCGTAACCTTCTCTGCCAAATTAGATACTGGCGCGAGAGTCAATGTTTTGTCCATGAATCTTTTCAACAAGATAAGGAGTAATGAGCCTCTGGTTGTTGACGATGCTACCCTGCACGCCTATGGTGGAGAGATTCTAAGGCCTGCGGGGAGGGCCACTTTAACTTGCGTGCTGCAAAAGTCCACAAGAAACCTGGTTTTCTATGTTTTGAACTCTGACTGTGTAACCCTGTTGGGCAACCGTGCGTGCCAGGATCTTGGCCTGGTCTCCTTTGACCGCACGGTCCACAAAGTGCAACTTTCGTTTGACCCGGTTGCTGAATACCAGGACCTGTTCGACGATGACCTGGGAAGTTACCAGTGTCATACCATATTTCCATTGACCCAAATATACAACCCGTGGTCCGCGCACCTCACAGGGTGTCTCACGCCATGAAGGACAAGGTCGAGGCGATGCTCAACGAGATGGTCGAAAAGGGGGTGCTAGTGGCAGTTAGCGAGCCCACCGATTGGGTCTCCACCATGGTTGCCACGATTAAGAAAGACAAGAACGAGATACGCGTGTGTATCAACCCGAAGGACTTAAACCTTGCCATCAGGCGACCACATTACCCCATGCGGTCTGTTGAGGATGTGGCGGCAAAGGTCGGGCAAGCCACCATCTTTTCGGTCCTAGACGCTAAAGAACTCGTTTTGGCAGGTCCCGTTGGACAAAGCGTCTTCTGACCTGACGACCTTCGCCACACCGTTCGGCAGATTCAAGTTCCTGCGAATGCCATTCGGCATCAATTCTGCTAGCGAGGTGTTCCAGCAGACGATGGAGCAATTATTCGCGCACCTGCCATGTGCCATCATCGTGGATGATATCCTGGTTTACGGGAAGGACCTTGCCGAGCACGACCTGAACCTCCGCCGCGTCCTGGATCGCGCGCGACAGGCGAACCTGAAGCTGAATCCCAAGAAGTGCCGGTTTCGTGTCTCAGAGGTCACGTAATGTTGGACATGTTTTCACCCCTAACGGACTAAAGCCCGACCCCTTGAAGGCAGCTGCCATCTCCGAAATGGCAGCCCCCACCGACGTGCCAGGTCTGCAACGATTCTTGGGCATGGGTGAAACTACCTTGGCAAGTTTATACCAAACCTCAGTGAGCTGAGTGCTCCCCTGCGGCAGCTGACAAAAAAGGATATCGCCTGGGCCTGGCTCCCATATCACCAGCAGGCTTTTGACCGCCTCAAGTCGAAACTGATTAGCACTCCGATGTTGCGGTTCTTCGACGTGGGTCGCCCCATCACCGTCACCTGTGACGCTTCCAAGTTCGGTCTGGGTGCGGCCTGCCTTCAGTCTGTCGATGGATCGCTGCATCCCGTCTCCTATGCCTCCCGCACCATGACGGACACCGAGCAGCGGTACGCTCAGATCGAGGAAAGAGCTGCTCGCGGTGGTGTTCGCCTGCTCCAAGTTCAGAGACTTCCTGTTCGGCAGCAGATTTACGGTCGAAACCGACCACCAGCCACTGGTGACAATCCTGAACAAGCCGATTCACGCTGCCCCTGCCAGGCTGCAGCGTATGATGCTGCAGCTCCAGCGCTTCGACTTTGACATAATCTACAAGAAGGGCACCGAGATGCACATTGCGGACACCCTGTCGCGAGCCCCGCGTACCTCCTGCGCTCGCCACCCCTACGAAACAGAGGACTTGCTCGTACTGGGCGTTAACTTTATTCCCACCAAGCAGCTACAGGTTTTTGGCCGAGCACCACCGCTGCCGATCCGGCCTTGCAGCAGCTTGCATCGGTGATTAAAGCAGGGTGGCCAACAAAGTGCTCCGCCGCGCCATCTGAAGCACAGCCTTTCTTCCTGGTCCGCGACGAACTGGTGCTCCAGGATGGCGTTATCGTCAAGGGACATAAAGTTGTGGTCCCGTCCTCCCTGTTTGACTTTTACTTTTGTGCAGCCCACAGCGGACACCCTGGGGGTCGATGCAACGCTTGCCCACGCTCAGTGCCAATTCTATTGGCCTGGAATGGCCAAATATATCCGAGACAGAGTTTCTGCCTGCTCCACGTGCAACAGTCTTGCGCCGCACCAGCAGCGACAGCCCCTGCTGCAACAGCCCGCCCCTGCTTTGGCCTGGTCCTCGCTGGCTGCCGACATTTTCGAGTGGCGTGGTAACCACTACCTTGTCCTGGTCGGACTCGTACTCCAACTGGTTCGAAGTGGATTTGCTGACATCCCTCACGTCGGAGATGGTGATCCGCAAGCTGCGGAAACACTTCTCCACTTTTGGACCCCGGTCAGGCTGCAGACTGACAACGGCAGGCAGTTTACAAGCCGAGAATTCAAAAGCTTTGCCGACAAGTGGAACTTCGTGCATTTCACCAGCAGCCCAGAGTACCCACAGAGCAACGGCCTAGCAGAACGGGCCGTCCGCAGCGCCAAGCTTCTGATGGAACAGGCGCGACTATCCAATTCTGATTTGTATTTGGATCTCCTGAACCTCAGGAATGTTTCCAGGGATCCGGCCATGGGGTCCCCTGCTCAGCGTCTGATGTCCAGAACTACCAGATCCACCGTCCCGATTGCCCAGCGCCAGCTGAAACCTCGGGTGCTGGAGCCCGCCTCCGTGCAGAGGCGAATTCAAGAGAAACATGACAGCCAGCGGCGTTCCCACGATCGGTCGTGCAGACCACTCGATCCTCTGTTGCCCGGACAGGTTGTTCGTTTGCAGACCGCCAGTGGTCACTACCGTCTGGCCACCGTGGTTGGGGTGGCCGACTCGCCTCGTTCGTATCTGGTCGACTGTGAGGGTTCCATCTACCGAAGAAGCCGACAACACCTGCTTGCGGTTAATGAGCCACAGCCGCAGCCCCCTGGGCCCTATGCCCCTCCACTATCCTATCAGCGGCCGGCTGCCGCCCCGGCTGGTGTTCCCTGCATGCCTCGGTCCCCGTCGCGGGCGCCTGGTTCCCCTCTGCGCGGGTCCCCTGTTGCCGATCGCGGTTCTCCCTCTCCTGTTTCTCCCACCCCAATGCCCTTCCCTGGTTCCCGGCTGCCTTGCGTCCTCCTGCTTCTTCTGCTCTTTCGGGGGTAGGGGGAGGACATCCGTACGCGCTCGGGCAGGATCAGTAAGCCGCCTGTTCGCTACGGCGATTTCGTTTAATTCTGCTGTTTAATTCGGTTGTCGTGACAACAATCTGTTTTTTTGATTTCTAAGGGGAAGGATGTAGATGGTTTATATGCAACCAATAATATAGTTACCTCACTCCCATTAACCCCGCCCAGTTAACATCAATCATAACGCCTTCCCCTCAGTAGGAAAATGTAGCCGGTGCTTGAAGGTGTATGTAATACCCAGTGCTATCATTAAAAGATGTTGTACACTTAAGAGCTTGTAAAGTTTTCATTTACAGTTTTGGTCTCCAAATCTGAGGAAAGACATTCTTGCCATAGAGGGTGTTCAGAGAAGGTTCACCAGACTGATTCCTGGGATGTCGGGATTTTCATATGAAGAAAGACTGGATAGACTCGGCTTGTACTCACTGGAATTTAGAAGATTGAGGGGGGATCTTATAGAAACTTACAAAATTCTTAAGGGGTTGGACAAGCTAGATGCAGGAAGATTGTTCCCAATGTTGTGGGAGTCCAGAACAAGGGGTCACAGTCTAAGGATATTGGGGAATTCCTTTCGGACCGAGATGAGGAAAACATTCTTTACACAGAGAGTGGTGAGTCTCTGGAATTCTCTGCCACAGAAGGTCATTGAGGCCAGTTCATTAGCTATATTCAAGAGGGAGTTGGATGTGGTTCTTGTGGCTAAAGGGATCAGGGGGTATGGAGAGAAGGGAGGTACGGGATACTGAGTTGGATGATCAGCCATGATCATATTGAATGGTGGTGCAGGCTCGAAGGGCCGAATGGCCTACTCCTGCACCTATTTTTCTATGTTTCTATGACTCCATCCCCTACTCCCATCTCCTCCATCTACGCCGCTCCCAGGATGAGGTGTTCCACACCAGGGCATCGGAAATTTCCACATTCTTCAGGGAACGGAGGTTCCCCTCCCCTATTATAGATGAGGCTCTCACCAGCGTTTCTTCAATACCCCGTAACACTGCTCTCTCTCCCCATCTCCCCACTCATAACAAGGGCAGAATCCTCCTAGTCCTCACATTCCATCCGTCACATACAACAAATAGTACCCCGTCATTTTCGCTACCTCCAACGTGACCCCACCACTCACCACATCTTCCCATCTCCCCCCCTGTCTGCTTTCCACAAAGACAGGTCTCACCGTAACTCCCTGGTCATTTCTTCCCTTCCCACCCGTACCACCCCCTCCCCGGGCACTTTCCCTTGCAACCGTAAGAAATGCAACACTTGTCGCTTTAACTCCCCCCTCGACTCCATTCAAGGACCCAAGCAGTCATTCCAGGTGCGACAGAGGTTCACCTGCACCTCCTCCAACCTCATCTATTGCATCCGCTGCTCTAGATGTCAGCTGATCAACATCGGTGAGACCAAGCATAGGCTTGACGATCGTTTCGCTGAACACTTCTGCTCGGTCCGCAATAACCAACCTGATCTCCTGGTGGCTCAGCACTTCAACTGTCCCTCCTATTCCGAATCCGATCTTTCTGTCCTGGGCCTCCTCCATGGCCAGAGTAAGCACCACCAGAAATTGGAGGAGCAGCACCTCATATTTCGCTTGGGCAGTTTATACCCCAGCGGCATGAACATTGACTTCTCCAATTTCCGGTAGCCCTTATTGTCTCCCCTTCTCAGCCCTCCCTCAGCCCTCTGGCTCCTCCTCTTCCATTCGACTTCCCGTCCCCTCCCCCCATCCTACATCAGTCTGAAGAAGGGTTTTGGCCTGTAACGTTGCCTATTTCCTTCGCTCCATAGATGCTGCCGCACCCTCTGAGTTTCTACAGCATTTTTGTCTATCTGTATTTAAGTATTTTTTAATTGGTTTTCTTTGCCCTCTTTTTATTGTGGATTTAAACACACAGAAAATACATTTGTCAGGACCTATAACAAAAGGAGAAAACCCTTGCGATTAATGCTCTGGGTTCACGCGTTGAACCCGGTGTGCCAAGAATCTGCCTCCTCTTTCTCCTCCCCCCACCCACTCCTCTTGGTTTTCTTCTTCCTCCTCCTCATATTTCTCTGCAGGTGATCTGAACTCTGCATCTGACTCCTCGATCAGCAGTGTTTCTTCTTCCACAGAGCATGCCGCATTATGAAATGTCAGTTCCACAGTTCCCAACAGTGTATCCTTCTTGGGATCACACCATCCCTATCAATCAATCAGGGAACCTCATTGCCTGTGGTCATCTGTTGCCAGCCCAGATTTGTCCTGGTCTTATCCTGCTTCCAGTCACCAGGGATGGATGGTCTACATTGAGTCTGAAGAAGGGTCTCGACCCGAAACGTCGCCTATCTCCTTCGCTCCTTAGATGCTGCTGCACCCGCTGAGTTTCTCCAGCTTTTTATGTACCATAGATGGTCTACACTTGTTTTCACATAGGCCACAGCTAACATTGGCCAGTTTCTTTTATCATCATTACCTTTTTGCGTATCTTTCATTCATTTGTTCTAAATCTCCCTACATCACCGTCTATATCTCTCGTTTCCCTTTCCCCTGACTCTCAATCTGATGAAGGCTCTCAACCCGAAACATGACCTATTCCGTTTCTCCAGAGATGCTGTCTGACCCGTTGCATTACTCCAGTTTTTGTGTCTATCTTCGATGCTGTCTTACCCATTGCGTTACTCCAGCATATTGTGTCCACTCTCAGTAACTCTGCTGTCACCATCATACAGTTTAATAATGTTTAGTAATTAACAGGGCATCACTGTTTGAGTAGTAAAGGCCCTGTCCCACTTATGTGTCCTTGGCATGCAAATTACGCGACCTCATCATCGCATTGAGGCGCACGGGCATCGTGTGGCTGCGCGGGGCCGGTCCCACTGAGAAGCGCGAAAGGGTATGGAGTTGTGCGCGGTATCGCGTGACGCTCTGGGATTTTGTACCAAACTAAATCTTTGCGTGCCACCGGCCTGTCGCGTAACTGACGGCCAAAGTGGGACAGGCCCAAGACCCTGGTGTGACGCAATGTCTCACCTCCGACAGCAGCAGAAGCAGGCAAACGATTTTTGAACTCAGCCTGGGTCTCACGGCCGTTGCGGATCCGGATCCACCCCCACTCCTACTCAGAGCGTGGCCAAGAAAATTGAAGATAGACACAAAATGCTGGAGTAGCACAGCAGGACCAGCAGCATCTCTGGAGAGAAGGAATGGATGACGTTTCGGGTCAAGACTCTTCTTTCAGACTGAAAAAGAGTCTCGACCCGAAACATCACCGATTCCTTCTCTCCAGAGATGCTGCCGGTCCGGCTGAGTTACTACTGCATTTTGTGTCCATCTTCAAATGACATCACCCACTCTAGATGGCTGTGTGGGCGCATGTAGACGCCTGCGTCTCTCGCGGGACCGTCGCGCCTCAACGCGATCACGTGGTCAGGTAACTAGCGTGCCAAGGAGACGTAAGTGGGACAGGGGCTTAAGGCTACAACCAAGCTCAGTGTCTGGAATATCTAACCACTTTTTGTGTCTTTTTGTACTAGATTAGCTGCTCGACCGGGGTGGAAGATTACAACCTTCACGTGGTCCACCCTGTTTCGACTAATGCAATCAAACCGACGTGCACAAACAAATAGATCAAACAGAACAAGTTGACTTGCATCTTTAGGCTGTGCACACTATACACAAGAAGAAGAAGAAGCTGCTCGACCCACTGGCACATGAATACACGTAACACCATAGTCGTGTTTTACGGTGGCAGCATAGAAAATAATTTATAGCAGACCCCGCATTGCTGATTGTTTAATTGGACTCTTCACTAATCTAAGTATATAATCTTGCAAATTGCGTTTCTCAACAATGCCTCTGTTGAGAAAATCACAAGCCTCCTGGAGGCAGCTGTGTTTTCTATTGCTATTTTGAATTCCTCCTGCCATTTTTAGCTCCTTAACCGTCACTGGAAATGGTTGAAAAACAGAAACCCCTGGTGATGCCCTGGTGTTATTATGTTTTAGATCAGAGCAGTTGGTGCCTTTTCCAGCAAAACACAGGACACCTGGAAATTGGAAGAAATTGTAAAAAGCCACAAAATGAATGATTTGCATATTTTTAATATATTGATTTAATACTATTATTTTAATACATGGGATTCATTTGAGTGGGTCGCATCAATAAAATATGTAAATATTTTTGAACACTCTGGGTATTTATAAAGGCCCATATGTACATAACATTTATTATTGATCATAAAGCTCTATTGTAAAGTAGCTGGGTCAATAGTCATAGCAGTGATCATTTCAGCCTAAGAAGAATTTGAATCTAGCACTAACAATACCTTTACTTTTTTATTTTCATATTCTTAAATACATTTTTATTCGATGTTTTCGGTGAAATAGGGCCCCCAATAAAGTTATTGGTTTGCCATTTTTGCCTCAGTGCCTTTTGATTGCTGATCTAACCAAACAAAATGGAGCTGTTTAGTTTAGTTCAGAGATACAATGCAGACACAGGTCCTTTGGCCCACCGAGTCCTCGCCGACCAGCGATCCCCGTACACTAGCACAATCCTACACACTGGAGACAATTTGCAATCTTTACCAAAGCCAATTAACCTGCAAATCTGTACAACTTTGGAGTGTGGGAGGAAAGCAGAGCATCCTGGGGAAAACCCACACAGTCACAGGGAGAAACTCCATACAGACAGCACCCGTATTAGGATCGAATCTGGGTCTCTGATGCTGTAATGCAGCGACTCTGCACCACCGTGTTGCACCATATTACAACAAGTTAGACATTTTGTAGTAAAGTCTCCTGCTATTATCTAGGTTAACTCGAGAAGTAAGGTCTCCCTTAAAAGAGGCCAAGTGCATTGTACATAACTAATACATAAAAACAGCAATTTTTCAACAAATCTGCTCCTGGAGGTTGGCAACTATTTATCGCAATCAATTGACATTCAGCTATATCTTCAAGCTTGTAACTTAGAATATCGTGTGGATTCAGCGACTTGGCATGAGCGGTCTTGTGACGGTTGGCACAAACTTTGTGAAAGATATGTACTACATATTCTCTCCTAAAGCCATCATCACTTGATGCTATTCTTTAACTGTGCCTTTGCTTGGATGCAATCTCAATTTATCTTAATTGATCTTGAGCCAACGCTAATTCCATCTCACACCAAAGTTGTTTAACTCCTGTCATGTGGAACATTCCACATGCCAATCACAATTGCACAAAACATGGCACTTATTTCAGTCAGAGAGTGCATTTTAGAAATACTGATCAGGGATTTCACTGCATTATTCAAAACGCAGCTATGATCTTGATCTTAATTTATAATTTACTTAAGAATGGACAATCTATTAATCAATTTACAAATTATTGAACATTCAGAGCAGATGAGAATTTCGCTGCATGGAGAACATTGTGATTTAGTGTTTGTTCTTTCATTTGCAGATGAGGAAGCAGAAGCTGATACAATTATCTTGGAATTTCCAGTCTGAAGGTGATTGGACATGAAATGCAAAGGTACAAGGATTTACCAGCCTTTTGGGACTTGACCAAACTGATTCTTTGGAAACTCGTATAATTACTGTAGCTTTAGCAAAGTCATGTTATGAAACACAGCTCCCACTGGGAAGGAGATTATGTTGGAGAAGGCTGGCAGAAGTGCCTAAAGGGTATGAAGAAGTATTAAAGAAGGAACTGCAGATGCTGGAGAATCGATGGTTACACAAAAAGCTGGAGAAACGCAGCGGGTGCAGCAGCATCTAAGGAGCGAAGGAGATAGGCGACGTTTCGGGTCGAGACCCTTCTTCAGACTGGACAGGGATCAGGGAAACGAGAGATATAGACAGCGATGTGGAGAGATAAAGAACAATGAATGAAAGATATGCAAAAAAGTATCGATGATAAAGGGAACAAGCCATTGTAAGCTGTTTGTGGTGTGAAAATGAGAAGCTAGTGCGACTAGGGTGGGGGAGGGAGATAGAGATAGAGGGAATGCCAGGGCCCGAGGGCTGAGGGAGAGGTGGGAAGGGGAGGAGACAGCAAGGGTTAACAGAATTGAGAAAATTCAATGTTCAAGCCCAAAGGATGCAGACTCCCCAAGCAGAATACGAGGTGCTGTTCCTCCAACTTGCGGTGTTGCTCACTCTGGCCGTGGAGGAGGTATGAAGAAGTATGTTGCCTTACATTTCAGACAGTACAGAAACCGGCCTTTCGACACAACTGCCCAGAGCCAGCATTCATGCTTTACACACTATTCCTCCTATCCCTCCTCATTGACCTCAATTAGCATAGTTCTTTCCTTCTCAAATATTTATTTAGCATCTTCTTCAATGCATACATGCCAGTCAAAGGTTTCACCTTCTAACCATTTTCAAAGGAATCAGGGAGAAGGTAGGAGAATTAGGTTGAGAGGGAAAGATAGATCAGTCCAGATTGAATGGTGGAATATACTCAATGGACTGAATTCTGTTCCTATAACATGAACTTACCAACTGTGACAATGTTTACAAAGTCCAAATGCCTCTGCGCCTCATAATAGAGGCGCTACAATAATAGATATAGGACATTATTTTTAATCCTCTTGCAGAATAGCATTAAAGCATGTCTTATAGTGTTTGTTTTAGTAGAACTTTGTTTTATTAGGTTGTGTATGTGGGGTGTGGGGAGGGGGGGGGGGGGGGGGGGGGAGAAACAGAGTTTTTAGTCTCTCCCTTCGGTGCTGTGCTGAGGCCTAATGGCGGAGCTGTGTGGCGGCGGCCTGGTTTGGAGCTGCGGTGCTCCAGCGGCGGCGGCGGCCCAGCTTAGAGCTGCGGTGCTCCAGCGGCGGCGGCGGCCCAGCTTAGAGCTGCGGTGCTCCAGCGGCGGCGGCGGCCCAGCTTAGAGCTGCGGTGCTCCAGCGGCGGCGGCCCAGCTTAGAGCTGCGGTGCTCCAGCGGCGGTGGCCCAGCTTAGAGCTGCGGTGCTCCAGCGGCGGCGGCGGCCCAGCTTAGAGCTGCGGTGCTCCAGCGGCGGCCCAGCTTAGAGCTGCGGTGCTCCAGCGGTGGCGGCGGCCCAGCTTAGAGCTGCGGTGCTCCAGCGGCGGCAGCGGCCTGGTTTGGAGCTGCGGTGCCCCAGTGGTGGTGGCGGCCCAGCTTAAAGCTGCGGTGCTCCAGCGGCGGCCCAGCTTAGAGCTGCGGTGCTCCAGCGGCGGCGGCGGTCTGGCTTAGAGCTGCGGTGCTCCAGCGGCGGTGGCGGTCCGGCTTAGAGCTGCGGTGCTCCAGCGGCATCAGAGGCCTGGCTTAGAGCTGCGGTGCTCCAGCGACATCGGAGGCCTGGATCGCCTCAGCGCAGAGGGAGAACTAGGAGGGATGAAGACAATGACTTAAGATTTTTGCCTTCCACCACAGTGAGAAGGTGCCTGGTGAACTCATTGTGGTGGATGTTGGACATGTGTTTATTTTGTGTTTTGTTCTTTTATTATATGTTATGACTGTATGGTAACAATTTCGTTCAGACCATAAGGTCTGAATGACAATAAAGGAATCTAATCTAATCTAATATACTGTTGTATAAGGCAGGTCTTGATGATGGCACAGCCAATCATTATCGAGATAGGATAATAGCATGAAAGAGCAGGAGATTGCAATGTGGGGCAAAGCAAAAACCAAATGTCCTGAATAGCAGGTAGTAAATAAATAGATTCAGAGGTACTGCTAAAGCATCACCACAAACTAATTCCTCATGTTAAGTAGGTGTCCAAAGCTTGATATTTCTGCACCTTCATATTACATTGCAGTTTATTTGAGTGCTGCCGAGGCAAAGCAAATATGCTTCATTCCTTTCACCTTTGACTTTGAACTTTACTCTTCTTCAGGCACGCCAGAGATGTTTACAACCCAAAAAAGGCTCACTGCCTGAAGGCAGGTGTTTGATGCATGTATCCATGTGATCACATGTTATGTAAGCTGGTCTTCAGCCACTGATTCTTTCCACATGATATAAGCATATAGACGAGTACAGTGGACTTGAAGAACATTATCGACCCAACAACATCATCCTGCTGTAGTGCAGTGCTGTGTTGCAGAGATATGCCAGCCTCCAGCAATCCTGTTCCAGTGTAGCAGCAATGACATTGACCCAACCAGAGAAAATAGACCAGCAGATGTGTCCTAATCATGAAAAGCAAAACAAATCCAATTCTTCCTATTACTGCTGTTTCCAACTAATCTCAATCGTCAACAATGTTTTGGGAAGTTGTTGCTGAGAGTACATAAACTCAACCAGTTCATTGCTGCAAAAAAAGTGGGAAAAAATCAACAATAGGGCAGGGGAAAAAAATAAAATCTGCAGATAGAGACTTAAAAGCTAAAAGTTAAAGAACCTAGGGTGGCACGGTGGCGCAGTTATAGAGTTCTTACCTAACGGTGCTTTCTGGTTCGATCCCATCTGTAAGGAGTTTGCACGTTCTCCCTGTGACTGCGGGGGTTTTCTTCGAGATCTTCGGTTTCCTCCCACAGTCCAAAGACGTACAGGTTTGTAGGTTAATTGACTTGGTGTACGTGTAAATTGTCCCCTATTGTGTGTAGGGTTGTGTTAATGTGCGGGGGTCTTGGCATGGACCCGGTGGGCCGAAGGGCCTGTTTCCGCACAATCTCTAAACTAAACTCAGAAAATGCAAATGAAGACTAATGGAGCATAACATTACCATGAATTATGAGAATGAATATTAATATAAGTTAATATAACATTTCCAACGTAGGAGTGCAGTCAGCAAATATTTCAGAGGATCACTTAAAGAGATGCGAGACAAAGAAGTGCATTTTAAGGAGAGTCTTAAAATAAAAGACAGAGGTAGCGAGAAAAGGAATAGGTGATGTTTCAGGTCAAGACCCTTCTTCAGACTTTCTGTCCAGGGCCTCCTCCATTGTCAGAGTGAGGCCAAACACATAATGGAGGATATTATTTTTCACTTTGGGAAGCTGACAACCCAGTTACAACCCAGTGGCATGGCTTCAGCTGTGATGCCTCTCACAGTTAACTAGCCAATGTACATTCTAAATGTAATTAATGGGAACAGATACAAAGGCATTATTGCTTTTTGGGGCCAGTTTTGAGCAAAATTAAATGGAATATCCTTCAGTGGAAAGAGTTAAAGTGCAACCTGTTATTTCGGCCTAGGTTATACCCAGTATTTGCCAAGTGCACATACTCTTGCACAATAAATCAATTTTCCCATCCCAATCTAGATATGTTTTTACAATATAAATGTCACAAGCAGGAAGCAAACTGTGCAAAGCCACAGGCCTTTGGCGACCGGAAGCAATTAATGGCAAAACATTTGACAATTCGTAGTGGTAAGTGAGTGGAACTATATTTGACCCAAGCTAAACGATGTTTACATTCACTGGGCATTTTTCTCCATATAGTCAGCACTGCATAGCGAGGGTAGATATTTAAAACTTACTCAGAGTGTTGGTTTATAAAGACTGGCCCTCTGTGCAGGAACCAGCTGGAAGTGAACATGGAAGGCTTTCTGATTGCCACCACTATTTCAATGGGTTGATAAGTTGAAATGCTAATTGCATCCACCGAGAGACCTGGTGATTGGTTTTATTTCCTGAGGATATTGTTCTACTTAAAGTAACATAGATGCTATAGCAAGCCATTGCAATAATTGGGATTGTGTCCCTTCCCTAACGAGTAGTGAGAAGTTGGTGTATTTTTGCAAAAGAGGCAGTGAAAGTTGAACATATAATTTGTTGTCTCTATGTTGGAAAAGTATCTTGTTAATAGAGATTGGTTTGTGTGGTGTACTACCTGGTTGGAACTCGTTCCATGTGAAACATTTCCCCAACACTTGCAATGGATACTGAGGCAACATCTCTTAATCTGGGGGATCTCTTTATTGGAATCCCTACTCTGCTCCCTGAAAAAGAGAAAAAAATCATGTTATGATGGAAGCAAAAAAAAGCCAAAAATAAGAAGCCAAGAATAAAAGTGTAATTGGGTAAATAAATTGTAGAGGATGTAGAAACAAGGAACTGCAAATGCTAGTTTCCAAAAGAGGACTCAAAGTGCTGAAGCAACACAGTGGGTCAGGCAGCATCTCTGGAGAACATGGATAGGTGGTGTTTCAAGTCAGGACCCTTCTTCAGACTTTGAGGTACCCTTGCTCAGATAAGGGTACCTTGTCTTTAGATTGTAGAGGATGTCGGAATAGAAATAGTGGAAAGATAGGTGAATGAATGTGGAGAGGATGTTTCCAATAGTGGGTGTCTAGGACCAGAGGACAGAGCCTCAGAATAAAAGGAACTACCTTTAAAAAGGAGATGAGAAGGATTTTTTTTTTAGGCAAAAGGATCTATGAAATTCATTGCCATAGATGGCAGAGGAGGCCAAATCGATGGAGTTATGGGGCAAAGACTGTAAAATGGGGTTGAGAGGAAATGATTGATCAGCCATGATTGAATGGTGAAGTAGACTTGATGCTGCTTATTCTGCTCCTAGAACTTATGGACTCACACATAACCAGATATTATTGATCAAATTGCTAGAAAGCTGTAATGTGCAAAATTGCAGAATGTGAAGCCTTTCCTAAAATCTACGTTGAGCTTCATCAAACTATGTGTGAAGCCAGCAGCAGAATGGAGTGAGATGGAGTGAGATGGAGTGATAGGAAGGCTGTGATCATAAATGGGGTCTCTGCCAACATGTTCCACAAGCACTTACCTAATTTATTTCTGTTTCTGTGGTACAGCAGAGGAGGCATCTTTATGAGCAGTGAATGCAATACTTTAAATTGAGCAAGATGGAGGTGAATCAGTTTTACCCTGAAGGAATGTTTCAGATACTGGGAGAGAAGATGTAACAGTAGAGCGGTTATATTTTCACCATTTGTTAAGAAGGTTAATATGGAAAGGAGAGAAATTTGCTTTAAGGAATGGAAAGAACAATCCCTTCAAAATGCTAAAAATAGAAGGCAGGAAAATAGGATTTCAATCTTTAAATAAAAGTTGTCACCATTGGAACCTGCATTGGCCCTAACTGTGCTCAACTTTCCATGGGGTATGCAGAATATTCGATTTCTAGTACTGCTCAAGTCCCAGTCTTCACCTCCTATTTTGTAATGTTGATGATTGTAACAGTGTTTTTTTATTTTCAGTGTTCTCACTCTGAACTTGAAACTTTCTTCATCTGGTGTGAACGGGTGATCGATGGTCGGCATGGACTTGGTGGGCCGAAGGGCCTGATTCCACACTGTATCTAAACTAATCTAATTTCTATCCCTAGTGCATGTTTCAATATTCCCCTCCCTTCATTGGCATCTTTTAAATTTTCTACTTCCAATGAAAGGTTGTTGACCTGAAACATCAATTCTCTTTCTCTCTTCATAGATGCTCTCTGATCTCCTGCATATTTCCAGCATTTTCTCCTTATTACTTCAGTTTTTCTTTTCAACTGCTATATGCAGTTTATCTTCATTCCCAAATAGCCATTTTACTTGCTTTAAAAAAAAAACATATAAAAATGATCTATTTGTATTTTTGCTCTGATTTAATCCTAAGATCTACCATCCATGAATTGGAGGAGTGATTTCTGCTTAAATCCTTCAAGTATGATTACAAAACGTCACAAGGTTTTTCTAAGTTTATAATTAGAGTATACACCTCTCTTCAGTGAGAGTTACTTTACAAGATGATATGAATAGACATTACAGAATGATGGATGGCTCATGCATTATCCCTAAGTCAGACACAAAATGCTAGAGCAACTTAGCGGGTCAGGCAGCATCTCTGGAGAAAAGGAATAGGTGACGTTTCGGGTCAAGACCCATAATGGTCTGAAGAAGGGTCTTGACCCGAAACGTCACATTTTCCTTTTCTTCTGAGATGCTGCCTGACCCGCTGAGTTACTCTAGCATTTTGTGTCTATCTTTGTTGTAAACCAGCATCTGCAGTTACTTCCCACACATTTTGTCATGCATTGTCCCTCATGGCCATATAAGAATTACAGTCATGAGATCCTTGCTGGAGCTGGGCTTTGCTCGAAGTCCCTTCCTCCTCTGCCTCTTTCTTTAGCAGCTTTACCATGCACTCCCGTGGACTTGTTTTCTAATTGTGTATTTTTTCACTAATGTTTCTGTTTGCAATTTCACTGTCTAGTAAACTTTATGTGCAATTTATGCATGATTTGTGTTTATGTTGGTTGTCTGAGTTTGTGTGCCATTGATGCTGCTGCAAGCACGATGTTCTTGTACTTGTTCCTCACACACAGAAACTTCAGAAGCTTCCCAGCACTCTCTGTACACTTCAGAAACTTTAAAGAAGCAAATCCATTTTTATTTCAACTAAAATTCCTTGGAAATCAGTGAATGTCTTCCTTGCAAGGGACTGATATATTGTTTACACGAAGAAGAGGGGACGTTCCAACTGGTAAGTGCTGGACTCTCCTTCAGCATTGAATTCGTGATGATGAGACTGTTGTGGATGTAGCCCAGTCCATCACTCAGATCAAATTCTCCACCATTGACTCCATCTCTGCTTAATACTGCCTCGGAAAAAACAGGCAACATAATCAAAGAGACTGAGTATGAAGTAGGGTCCCGACCCTGAAAAGTCACCCATTCTTTTTCTCTGGAGATGCTGCCTGACTGGCTAAGTTAGTCCAGCACTTTGTATCTATCTTTGGTATAAGCCAGCCTCTGCAGTTCTTTGTTTCAACATAATCAAAGACTTCTCCCACCCTTTCTTCTTCCCGATCCAGTCGGGCAGAAGATACAGAAGCTTGAAAGTGCATACCATGAGACTCAGGAACTTCTTCCCCTCTGTTTTCAGGCTTCTGTATGATCCTTCCATAAGCTTGTGTATTGTTTGATTTTTCTCCACCCTCTTGCCGATATCAGAATTTGTCTTCGGGACAATGCTGAGAATGATATTCTGCATTCTGTATCTTCCTTTGTTCTACCTACTGTTCTTCGGTTTGGCTTGATTGTATTTCTGTATAGTATTATCTGATCTCATTGAATTATCTGAATCTGATTGAATAAATCAAAGCTTTTCACTGTACCTATGCATGACAATAATAAACCTAAATCTACGGAAGCTTAAACCAAATCATCAATGTAGATTATAAATGGTTGGGGCCCTAACACTGATCCCTATGGCAATATGCTAATCATTTATTTTCTAATAATGAACCACTTAGTCGGCCTCTGTTTTCTGTGCTGCTGGTAGGATCAATGAGATCCTCATTGAGAGACAAAGCATGGAAACAGCCCCCCCCCCCCCCCCCCCCCCCCCCACCCCCCTAACCCATTTCCACTAATCCTACATTAGTGTCATGGAATGTGTAGCAACGAACTGCAGGTGCTGGTTTAAACCAAAGATAGACACAAAGTGCTGGAGCATCTCAGCGGGTCAGGCAGCATTTCTGGAGAAAAAGAGGAGGTGACATTTTGGGTCGGAACCCTTCTTCAGACTGAAAGTACAGGTGTGAAGGTGGGGGTGGGGACTTTAACTGGAGGCGAGAAAAGACCAGGAAAAATCAAGGCCACGAAGGATGACCTCAAGAAGGGTGGAGCCCACAATGGACCATTGTTGGCTTGTGAAGGTGTGATAACAAGAGGGATACAGTATGTGAACAGTGGACCTGGAGGGACGACTAGGGTGGGGGAGGGGAGGTGAGAGTGGAAGGGAGGAAATGCATTTATGTCAACCATGCTCTCATCAATTCCTCTCAGATTTGATCACTCACCTGCATACTACTATTTGTAATGGTCAATTAACCCACTAAAAAAAAAACACACTTTTTAAATGTGAGGGGAAACCAGAACACGCCATGAAAATCCATGCAGTCTCAGGTTGAAGGTGCAAACCACCTGCTGAGGAGTTTCGTATTGAACCTGGTTATCTGGCGCTGGCAGGCAGTGACTATGTAGGTATGTTACAATACCTACCTTTAGCGGCGCTGCAGTTCTGCCACTCCCCGTGTGCACGACTTTGGCTCCTGTCAGATGGGGGCGGGTTTAAAGTGCCGTTTTTCCCTAGACAGTCCAAATCTATCAATCTCAGGCGATTTCGTCGCTAAAGAGAAATCGCTCCGACATTTGATTTATGAAGGTATATTTAAACTATGCTAGATCATTTATTAGCTAGTGTAGTTTAAAAATCATCTTCTAAAGCCGTGAATGCCAACAGCGGAACGGACCTAACGTAGGCGATAAAAGAAGATACAGAGTTTATTTTTACATAAAAACGTGCTTCTTAGGAAGCATTTAATCAAATTTTCATCATGTGAAAAGGGGACAAAAAAAATATACGAACCGGCTGTATATTTCCTGCCGACTGTGGGTTAAATTCACCGCAAACCGCAACGTTCCAATCCACCGCGTTCCACTAAAAC